>JADLZK010005379.1:0-28249 GCA_015847255.1 Hyparrhenia diplandra | reverse complement strand
GATTAGGTGACAATTTAGGGCCCGTTTGGATCATAAAGTCCATTTGGTTTAGATTCTAGATTTTTAAAATCCTAGAATCTACCAAAGAGGAGCATTACTATTTTGCGCCTCATAAAGTGCAAAGGGCATAATGGAGTGCGAGGAAAAAATAGGTGAAATCGGATACTGTAGAATCCCATGATCCAAACAACAAATTGGATTTTTGAAAAACCAACTAGAATCCGATTTTTAAAATCTAGAATCGATCCAAACGGGGGCCTAAATCTAGTAGCACACCCCCGACACAGTGCCAAGGGAGAGAGTTCCCTTTGGCGGCCATTGCTTTAGCGTGGTCGCGATTTATGAATATAACACGAAAAACGAATTACCACATATATAAAGGCAACATATACACAATAAAAGTCAAAGTAGGGGGGGAGAACCCCCTAAGATTTATCTTCAAAAAAAAAACATATACTACACAATAACACGTGATTGATTCATGCAAGACCACTACCTACTCATACCCCCGCACTACACCAAGGAAGAACCTATGGCACTTTCAGCCTTGGATCTACACTCCCTACGGGAAGTAAGTTATGCGGCTCCCCATACTCGCGGCCCAGCCATCCATGAAGCCGCACCCTATCCGACCATCTGCCGCCGATGCGAATCCTGGCGAGGCGGCGGTTGGGCAGCGAGGAAGAAGTTTCCTCGCTGCATGGGGGCATCACCAAAGTCACCGCGCAACACTCCCATTACCCTGTCGCTGAGCTTTTACTGCAGTCGCGTACTCCGGTGCGGCCATACACCAGCGGCCGTGTCACCGCCGATCTCCCGCGAATGCGCGAGACGCGGTCGGCGGCGGCGCCGCGGTGTTATCCACGTGAAACGCGAGCAAGGACATACTTGGCGGCCTTATGCTCGGCGGCGGCGTAGTCCCGGCATCTTGGCCAGCGGCAGCGGCGGTGCTAGCGATCGCGATGAAGAGCGGTATACAAGCGGCTTTTGAAGCACGCGCCTGCGGGTTGCCAACGGCGAGGCTTTGGCGATAAGACTCTCCGATACTTTCGCGCCAAGTAGTGGAAGGTCTCCCGGCCCCTAGCCGGTCACGGCGACCTTGTCGAGTCGCGATGCTCTCCGTCCCACTGAAGTCACCGCACGCCGCTGCTCTCATCGTGAATAGTTGCTCGCCCGCGAAATGTGGAGGGCCTCACTCGGATCCGCGAGACCTTGGCGGCCGAATCGCCAATCTTTGCAAGCATGTCAGCGGGAGGTTTTCCATGGCCTTGAGACACGACGCGGCCTTGGGCAGCTGAAGCTCTGGCCAGCTCTAGAGGGCGTTTTTGTCGCGGCGAAGAGAGGTGAGAAACAGCGGCGGCAATGATGCGGTGCATAGCCCAATGGCACCTACGGTGGCGAGAGTCGGCGGCAGAACATATATAGAGGCACCGTGCGGAGCACAGCGTGCCGAAGGAAATAGGCGGGAGCGCCCTTTCAATCAACCATAGTAGTACAGCGCTATCGGTCTTGGCGTCTACGTAGGAATAAATGTTTTCCACTTGCGTTTCACGAGAAACAAATGTCGCAATTATATATTAAAATATATAAATATTTATGCTAAGTAATTAGCATTATCGAAAAATCTTTAAGTCTAGTTTTTTTTTAACAATTTTATTTTTAAGATTTAAATGTTGCATTATTTTTTCTAAAATTTGAGTCAAACTTATGGCGCGCATCCCACGGCGACAAACTTTAACCGGATGGAGGGGAGTACATCTCAAATCAAAAAGGTTGTAAAAAGCTGTACAAAGTTTCATGGATATCGACAACTACAATGCGTTATATTGGTGGTTTTGTCTAGCGAGAGGTCGCAAAACATTTAAATATCAATTTTTAATCTTTTTTGAAATTGAGGCGTAATTTTCCTTTACAAGATAATGTCAAATAAAAAACTTTTAAGCTAGAGCGGTTTTTCATAACTTAGCAAGATCGACAATTCTTATTTACACCGAGCAAAACTAAAAGCTTCGACTGCGGGCCCGACTAGAGCTTGCGGCGTGTTTTTGGCCCGCCCGCGAACCTTATTGGGCAAAATGGACAAAGTTCTTGAAGCCGATAAATTTTTTTTTGCCCAACCCGTGCAAAAATATTACATTTTTAGCTATTTTGTAGTGGAAAATCGGCGGTAGCCCCCTTTAGGGCGAGCCCGGCTTTCGGAAAAATCTAGGCACGACTTCCCGATTGGGGGCGTCATGGGGCGGGATTTTTTGGTCCGAATAACGGGTTTTTTTAGCCCGGCACCCTTCGCCGTATATTCTTTATTTTGGTTGTTTCCCGTTCAACATAGTGCTAGTGACATTGTTCACAAATCTTTCGAAATCTATCTAGTTGTTTCATCAACTCTATGAGGCGTGTAAATCTTTGTGATGAACAAAATTACTGCGGCGTCGTCGGATGAAGAAATGACCAATATAAAAGATGTGCATATTAAGAAGTTATACAATTTTTTATGTTCATGAATTCTTCTCTTTGAAATCATTAGATGCTCCAAAAATGTTGTTTGAAATTGTAATTTTTGAAATTCAAAATTCAAATGTTATCAATAAAACATGACAAAAGTAATAGCGGTGAGAATACAATAGGTTTATACAACATTATTTTTCACGAAATTTTAGAAAGAAAAACCATCACATTTGGAGTTATTATGTGGGAGAAAGACTAGTCACAAGTTTTAAGCCCGCATTAAAATGAAAAAATCGAGTTCGACAAGTCGGCGGGAGGCGGTGCCTGACTTCCACGAACGGCGGACATGCACGCTCTGAATGCGCCTCAGGGTTGCCGAAGGCGGTAACTTGCGATGAGACTTCGCCCCGGGGGTAATGCGGCGGCCCCGGCCATAGCCATAGCCGTCGGCGTCGACCAGCGCCCGGTCGGCACCGGTCCGTGGAATGCTCCGTTCCGGCATGGCGTCGGCGGCGCGTTTCGCCGTGTCGAGTACGAATGGCGTGGGTGACCCACCATGGTGCTGCTTTCACGGTGTGTGGCTTTGCGGGAGCATGGTGGTACATACGGCGGCAACGAAGCGTGGCTGTGGCCGGCGTGGTGGCGAGGGGTGTGCCGTAGAACGCGAGGCGGAGTGATTAGCGGGGGCAGTGAGGGCGGCGGCGCATCTAGGCGGCGGCGCCCGTCAGCGCGAAGCTCTCTACTCTGGCGAAAGTTTCACATGAATACCTTTCATGGAAGATTCCTCTAGAAAAAATTCATGAGGATGCGTTTGTTCATGATTCTTTGTTCTTCCCATGAGGAAAAAATTGAAAATTCCATGAGTATGAGCTCATGGATTTTCACCCTCTGTTTCACCAGAAACAAGAGCAAGAACCTTTCTGTAAAATTCCTTTGGCCTAAGTTTGTTCGAAAGTTTTCAGCCATTTAGATGAGGTAGCTATACATAATATATAAGATCGATGGATCGAGATTGAACCGGCAGCTCAAAATGCCGAATAGAGGACCAATGAACTCCGATACTGGTTAACGGATCCTACACTCCTGCTGCGAAAACGCTCCACGACTCGATTCCATGCATCGGCTTCATGCCCGCACCATTACGGCTCTGCCCAGCGATGCCCATCATGGCGAGGCACCATTTGGGCTATAAGGCGGGTTGTAGGCAGCACTCTTGTATCCAATGCGCCGCCAAGTAGAATGCCCTAAAAATCCCATGCACGTCGGGAGGGCCGAGTACAATTGATGTTCTTCCATGTCCCAGCCTAAATAGGGTGGTCGCCGATCTCCGCAACACCAGCCCGGGCATAGTCGTCGTCCAGCGGCACCGGTGTTTGCCCCATGAGCACAAGAGCAAGAGCATACTTGGCGGTTTCATGCCACGATCGGCGGCAGCGCTGCAGCATCTCGAGCCAAGGCGTGGCGGTCGCGGCCCGGCCTTCGAAGGCGGCATACATGCCGGCCCCTGAAATACGCCTCGGGTTGACGGCGGCGAAGCTTGGTGACAAAGATTGTTGTGATACTTTCGGCGATACCAACGTAGCCGTGGTACGAAACAGTCCGTCCGGCCGGGATGCTCAGTCTCACCGGTCGCCGCACGCCGGCCATATATCTGAACGAAGGTGGCCCATAGATTGTGGAGGTCCTCCATGGGATCGGTGAGACCTTAGCGACCTGAATCGCACTGCGCAAGCATGTCACGCGGAAGGTTTTCCATGGCGCGAGGCGCGGCGCGCTTTTACGGTGGAAGCTCGAAGCGAAGAGTGGTCGCTTATCCACCGCGGGCGGGAGGTGAACAAATAGCTGGCGCCCGGTTGGTGAGCAAAGACGGTCATCTGCGTAGTCTCTATTACGACATGGGTGCACTCCGTGTGGAGGTGTCGAGCCATGGACATGAACCGCTGAACGAGGTTCAAGGAAAAGGCGGAGACGAACTATCCCAATGCTTGGCGTCTATACGATAAACAAGTTTTCAAACTGCTTGATTTTTCCATGACAAGATGATCTCAAATTAAAATGTTATAAACTACAAAGTTTCATGGATATTTGAGAACTACAATGTCGTTATGTTGGGGGCTTGTCTATCAAAGTCACTAAAAACATTTAAATTTCAATTCACATTTTTTTCTTGAATTTTTTTTATAACCATTTTTTTTTTCTTGAGATTGATCGAGACACTAAGAGTTTCATAACTTAGCAAGATCTACAATTACGGTTTGTTTCCCCATCCAGACATAGTGCTAGTGACATTGTTCACGAATCTTAGAAATCTCTCTTCTACTTTCATAAACTCTATGACGATTGTAAATCTTGTGGATAGTGTTCTGGCGACATCATCATATGAAGAAATGACAACTTTTATGTTCATGACTTCTCTGCTGAAATCATTTTAGATGCTTTCGAAAAATGTTGTTTGAAGTTGTAATTTTTTGAAATTCAAACTTCAAATGTTTATCGATGAAACATGACGAGTAATAGAAGTAAGAAAACACAATCTCTTGATAGAGCATGATTATACAAAATTTTGGAAAAAGAAAAACCATCACACTTGGTTACTATGAGGGAGAGAAAGACTAGCTAGTCACAAGTTTTGACCACAGTTAAAAAGAAAAATTAGGGTTCTTGATCCTAAAAAGGTCTCCCGACATGGCGGCACCTGCGACATCTTGGATGTCAGTCTCTCTCTAGCGACCATCACGTGTCATCAGCAATGATATCTTACGGTGACTTTTTAGAACCACCGAGTCAAAATATTTAATAAATATTATTAGTCTTATTTTCACTACTATAATTAATCCGGCGCTTCTCTAGACAAGGAACCGGAAGTGTTCACGTCGGCCGGCTCTGCCTCTGCCCGACGGGCCCCCCCGTAAAAGTATTGTTGGAAAAGGTTTTGGTCAAAACTTTTTTGGGAATATAAAAAACTTCGTCGTTCCCGTCCATCGCTTGAGTGCGAGCCCGCGCGATGTCATACGCACACACACTCTGAACTCCTTTTTCCAACAGTGCGCCAGAATCGTAATCATGACATACCTCAACACCGTATGCGGTAGGTGTATTGTACATTAGGGGTCATGTATGGAGTCATTTCACATGCACATTTGATCGTCGAGAGAATGAGGTGAGTGTTGATGCCAAATTTGTTTCAACACAAGGCCAAAATTTGGCTCTTTAGAACAAATCAAGCTGAATTGTTGAGCCACAATGCACAAACTAGCAATACGAGGTTCAATACAGATTCTTGGAGAGCCGGAGCATTCCAAATTTGAACAACTTTTGATAATATAAACAACATTACGGAGAAGCGGGTTGTTTTGCTAGCGCTGATTTTGGTTGATTTAATAGTATTCCGTGAGACATAACAAAATTTGAAACAAGATGAAGCAAAAGCACCACGAACATTGTCAAAGAGAGGAAGCAAGACCTAAGCTACGAAGACATTATATGGGCGTCCCCGGGTCCGGACTTCGAGTAGGGGCGGCGACACCCTCGAGGAGCTTGGCGGATTATAATCTCGGTAGCGGGTCTTAAGCGCTAGCCCATGTCCATGACGAGGGGCTCGAGACCTACCACGGGAGATTATAGTCCTACGGGCGTGAGCCCCACACGTCGAAGTCCACCGAAAGGGTGTTGCATTTCTTAAAGCGCCAATCACTAGAAACGGTTTAGAACCCATCTCCAATAATGGCGCGAGAAATGCGCCGTTGACATTCTAAGTGAAGCCACGTGTTGGTGATAGCGCTAGGTACATCAACGGTGATAGATCTTGCCAAATAAGATATTCATCATAGCGCGCGGATCTATCATTGTAGCATTTCACCCGGAGATATTGAGGGTATGGTTATTTATATTTTCCCCAAAGGAAGGCATGGTGGAAAAGGATCTAATAGAGACATGAACAAGATAACACGAATGTATAATAGACCAATGCTCATAAAAAGGGGTAAAATAGGATAAGTAGTAGGATAACTTGACACACACACACTCAAGCCAATCTCAAGGATAAAGGTAAAATAATGAATAAAAAGAATAAATCTAATATGGGCGAGGCATATCCTAGATAGTCAAAGTCAAGATAGCAGATACACACATGTTTTATGGTTAGAGATTCTAAGTCAAGATAGCCAAGGTCTCGCTGAATTACTTAGGGCACCGGCCAGCAAGCCCAGGCGACTTAGGCAATTAGCAACTGGCCACACACGAGCGTGGGGATTTCAAAGGGACGGACAAGGCTTGTCACAACCAAAACGCCTACCCTCAACAGGTAGGATGCGCCAAAAAGATAGGTGAGCGCTAGCCCAAACACCACGTTTGCACTATCATCCACAACTCTTGGTTAGATCAAAGGTTTCCCCGGTCAAGAGTTCCTTCTCCAGAGGATTCTGACCGAAGGTGCGACTACCAATCCCGTAACCCAACATCAACCAAGTCTAACTCTAGATAGAACTCATCATATCGATCTAGCTCTTTGGTCTAAACATGTATGTATGATAAACTAAGCCGCGAAGTTCTATAAGACAAGATCATGATATAGGAACTATAGACTAGTTCTTCAACCAAGATTATATCACAAGAACTTTGCTCTAATTCAAGAACATGACTATATTGATAAGTAGAGAACAAGAACAAGATGAAGAACTCTAAATTGCTCATACCGAATAGCTCCAAAATGTCTTGCTCTCCTTTTATTATTCTTGCCAAACTCCTCCTAAGTACAAACTAAAAAAAGAAGAAGAAGAAGAAAGAAGAAAGAAGAAAAGAAAAAGAAAAGAAGAAGAAGAAGAAGAAGAAGAAGAAGAAAAGAAAAGAAGAAGAAGAAGAAGAAGAAAGAAAGAAGAAAGAAGAAGAAAGGGAGAGAGGCTCTATTGTGTGGTGTGTGTGTTGAATGAGGGGGAGAGGGCCTCCTTTTATAGGTAGAGGAGAGGGGGCTCATTGGAAAATGTCCCTCCCCACATGGAAGGAGCAAAACCATCCTTGGACACCTTCAAATCTGCTTGAACCGACCATCCAATGTGCATAGCCCTCCATGGAAGGTAATGCACCGCCTGAAACACAGGCCCGAACAGCCTCGGGATGGGAGATGGGGCGCACCAGTGGTGCTTGTAGCGCACACCTGTCTGGGGCTTCGGTTAGGGCCGGGCCTTGGCGAGCTGGTGTGTTTGGGCTTGAAAAAGTTGTGTGGCGGTGTTTGCTTGGCCCGGTTAGCGTGTTTGGTCCATTTCTCCCTTGGGCTCGTTGTTCTTGAGGGAATGCGCTTTCGGGGAGGCGCCTTTTGGTGCATTTTCCACTTGTTTCTTATATAAATCTGCACAATAATAATTTGGACACTCTGGGTGGAATTATGTCAATAATAAATGTATATGTGTGTAGTAAGGTATAGTTTCACCCCTTATTGGTAGAATGTTGGCGTTAAAAATATATGCGTTGGTGGCCGTCAACAAAGGGTCTCTCTCAGCAAAACTTGAGTCCCACCCGAGAAAAATACTCAACTTGCGAGGGAGAGGGGAGCAGCCCCTTGGCGACCTCCAACACTGAAGCCAAACTTTAAAATAGAAACTATATGTAAGAGCCAAATTATTGAGCAATATAGGAGAGTCACATAAATTTGTAAGACAAGACAGCACTGTTCCTAGCGTTAGCTGGGCCGGATCCCGGTCTTTGGGCGCTAATTGATGTCACTCCAAGACTTGTCTCACGAGGAGACATGCATTCCCAAAGCGACACTTAACTCCAAGGAGTTGGCAAAGCAACACAAAAGAAAATGTGCTTTTCTTGCCACATTTTTCTTCGACCTCCCTCCCCATACTTTTATAATCTCAGTAGTAGGTCTTTGTGGTTGTACAAGCTATAGCATGAATCACACAAATATTCAAGACAAAAACAAACCTTTTTAGAGCCACTAAAAAAACTTCCAAAAAGTGCATTTGAGAGATCTCGGCGGTGTTTACCCAAGAAGATGTGCTTCTTTTGCGACATTTTTCTTGGCCTCCTTCCCAACCCAACACTAGCTAAAACAAGAGATCGGAGGCGGCGGGACTTGAGAGACCACATGAAGTGAGATCCGAGCAGGCGGGACTTTCGATCGGTCTGCAACCACCAAAAAGAAAAACTTACGTATTTGCTATTTCAAAAACCAAATGAAAAACCATATCTAGCTGCATGGATGTGATAAAGAGCACCACACGCGGGATAGAGCGAAAGGCGGCGAGAACCCCAATGTCGGACCGCTCATACTAGGTTTTGGTTGAGATGAGTTTGGAAAGTCGGGGCCAGGAGAAAAGTGAGAATGTCAGTATGAGAAGAGGTGTAGTATGGGAGAAGGAAGAGCGAGATCTACTTGAGAAAATCGCCCATAGTAGCACTATAAGGAGATCCGAGGTGGCAAATCTGGCAGAGTGTTAAATCACGTGACACACCATGGTCCCACGGTTAATGTAAAGGGCGACTGTAACTTGTTGTGCTATTTCAAAATTTCAAACATTGTTTGGAGTAATAGGACTATGGGAGATTAGGAATTTGGCCCCGAAAAAGTTTGTCTTAGGAATCGGCATCATTTCTTTTTTGAATTTGGGAATCGACCTCAAAGCGAAAAATTTATTAGGAATCGGCCCTTAGTCACTTTTGGAAAATATGCATGGTTACGACTAACAAATGTTGTCCATGAAACATGACAAGAGTAATATAAGTAAAGAAAACAATCTCTTCATAGAGCATGATTTTACAAATTTTTAGAAAGAAAACCATCACACTTGGAGTTACTATGAGGGAGAGAAAAGACTATAGCTAGTCACAAGTTTTGACCACATATTAAAAAGAAAAAATTAGGGTTCTTGATCCCTGAAGGTCTCCAACATGGCGGCACACCGCAAGCATGCTTGGATATCACCGGAGATGAGGTCTCTCTAGCGATGGAACGTCCATCACCGTGTCATCGGCAATGATATCTTACCGGCGTCTTTTTGAGCACACAGTGCATAACATACCGTACTTGTTATGCTTGGTACTGCGTATGCTTTCAAATTGAGTATATACTATATTGGGCGAATTTCAGTTACTGCCGTCACTCTATTCACTCATCATTTCAAAGAACATGTATTATACGAAGTATATCACAATTCACAACTATTAAAACACATCTCGGTTTTCATCATGAGGCACACACCCTCCATCCCACAAATAAGTGCACTTCTTATTTGACCGTTTGTCTTATTCAAAAAAATTTTAATAAATATTATTTGTTTTGTTACGACTTGTTCAATCATTAGAGATATTTTTCCTCATGATGTATTTCTTCTATTATTTGCTTAAAAAATTAAATAAGATGAATGGTCAAACAAAAATTGTAAAAGTCAAAGATGTTCATTTATTTGGGGAATGGGTGATTCTACCCTCCTTTTAAAAGGCCAAAAGGCGTTTCTACCCTCCCTTTTTTTCAAGCTGTGCAATTTTACCCTCAGTTTTTCTTGATTGGAAGTGCGTTTACCCCTTATTTTTTGGAACTCCATCAACGGTGAGAAAAAGAAAAACAAGCGCCCAAAAGGACCACCGTGCCCCTTGGTTGGACAGAAGCCGCTTTCCCTCGTCCATCGCGAAGATAATGCGCCCGACGATCCCAAAGCCGCCCCTTCGCGGAAAAGCGGCGCCACCCTAGAAGAAAAAAAATTCCCGTCGCGAGATCCCGAGGCCGCCCGCCCGTCGTCTCCCTCGGCGCGATTCCAACCTCCACCACACCGCCCGATTTGTCCCTCCCCCGCGCCGATTCTGCGGCCCGCCCCCAAAGCACAACCACCATGAGGCCCGGGCGGATAGGGTTGAGGGGCTAGGGTTTCGAGGGTGGTCCGGCCGGGCGACCGCGGTGCCCCTGGGCGGCCCGGGGAGGGAGGCCCTCGGCCGCCAAGGGAGCCCAGGGAGGAGGTCGCCTCTCTTTCATCTCCCTCTCTTCCTCATTCCAGGACAGCCACTATGGAGGAGCTAAAAGGTATTTCCCCAATTTCTAAGCGTGTTTGTTTCCCTCTTTGTGAAATTTGTAGATAGGTTGGCTTGTTTATTTTCCCAATTCCCCGAGCATGTTTATTTCTCTGCTGTGATTTGTAGGATAAATCGCAATAAATTGGAACTTGTTGTTAGAGTTCATTCATTTTTAAAGCTTGTCGAGACAATGGTTCAAAAACATGGTGTCAAGGTAGAACTTTGCCGGCTAAGGTTATTGACCCCAAAAGTTTTAGGTTCTTTGCAACTAGTTGATTTCATTGGGGAGCATTGCTTTTTGGGGTTCAAAGCTTGTATGTTACATTGTGGCGTGATTTAGAGGATGATTCTATGGAAATTAAATCGGATGAAAATCTGTTGGAGTGGTTTCAACTCAATGATAAGAGTGGGTTAGTATGTATCAATGCTTTCGGTCAATGATTTTGAGGGGCCACTAGAGTTTTCTCCAACAAATAGAAGGTTTCACCCTACTTTGAGGGTTAATTTACTCTCAATTGAGGAGGGCGGAAGTGAGAGAGACACAAATAAAGAGAGCCACAACCCCACCTAAAAAAAAGACATTGTTCTCCAAAAAAAGAGCTCCGGCCAAAGAAAGTGCTTTTTTGATGAAGAGGTACTTAGTGATAGCAGCTATGACACTAACTTAGGCTGCATCATCTGTAACTTCGATGATGCTTGGTCCGACTCGACTCGAGTTTGATCCTCGATGGTGAAATTGTTGATGAGGAAAATGAGTACGATCCTCCCATGTTTTTAAGATGATCGCCGATGATCCATGTATTGATGTGAATGTGGTGTTCCCGGATGTGGATCACTTGCAAGTTAGCTATTACACATTTTCTCGTCTTGCATAATCATGCTTTTGAAACCTTACAAAAAGACAAGACCAGATTTAGGGCCATATGCAAGAGGGCTGATCAAGGATCTTGAGAGTGGACTTTTTTTGCATCTACAAGCAAGGCCAAGAAATACATTGGATGCAAGGTAAATGACTTCTATTATGTTGCAAGTGTTCTTCTATTATGTTGGAAGGTAAATGACTTTGACTTTCTTGGTTTTTTTAATGCGAGTCAAGACTAGTGGACCAAAGCATACTTATGGTTCATTCAACCAAATTATTGGTGACACAATGGCCTCCAACAAATGGGTGGGTCATGACGAGTGGTTGATTGGGTGATGGAAAACCACGAAGTGGGAGCAGGTGAGTTGAGGGGCGAAAGAAAAAAATTTTACGTGGGCGTTCCATATGACCAGAGAGTTAAAAATTTTACGTGGGCGTTCCATATGACCAAATATTTTCTGACTTGTTACTATGTTGGTAGGGGGTAGGGGAAGGGGAAGAGGAAGGAGGGGAAGGGGAAGAGGAAGGGGCAGGGGATCAGGAGAGGACAGCAATGATGAGGCAAGTATTAAGGCTGCTATTCATTGCAATATTTTGTAGTAAATTTTAGTGTTCCCCCAAAAATTAACTTGCTTCTACTCTATTTTGTTGAAGTGGAAGTGGTACAGTAGGAAGAAGGGAAGTTCAACAAATCCCAATAATGAGGCAAGTGGTTTTCAGGAAGGGAGACAACACGGCGTAGACAATACACATCTGGAAGGCTTGCTACTTTGTTGGGTTTCAATGCTTGAGATGTGGCTCACCATTAGTTGCTACTAGTTCCTACTTTTGGATGACATGTCATTTAGACCTCTATGTTAGTATTTGGCATGTGCCTTCGGACCTCTATGTTAGAATGTTGATTTGGATCCGTATATGAGCATGTTGATTTGGACCTCTATGTTGGCATGCATTTGGACCTCTATGTTACATGGTACTTTGATGGCAAAATATATAGATCTATATGTTTGGATCATTTTGTTGTGTGATATTGAATTGTAATTATATGGAATATATGCTGAAATGTTGTCAAAATCAACAAAAAAAAGTACACAAAATGTTAGAGTTGATACAAAATAGGGGTAAAAACACACATCTAAGAAAAAATAAGGGTAAAAAACGAATGGGCAAAGTTGTCCATTTTAACACCGTTAACCTGGACATAACAGAGTAAGGGTAAACATTCCCTTCATTTGAAAAAAGTGAGGGTAAAATGCCCGGTTCAAAAAAACGAGGGTAAAATCACCTTTGGGTCCGAAAACAGAGGGTAAAAACGCCAATGCCCTCGGGGACGGGAGGGTGTACCCATCCGCGTAGTACACACCAAAAGCTATCAAATTAAAGTTTGTTCGATCGAGATCACCATCTAGAGGCCGAAGAACCTCGACACTTTCGTTGCGGATCCTACACTCCTCGCTATAGAACACGCACCGCCACACGTTTTTAAGCGAGATCGCGGCGGCGGCACGCACCATCCTCGTTGCGACGATGCCCGTCATGGCGAGGCACCATTTGGGCTATAGGATGGGTTATGCGCCACTCGTCGGGTATATCGTCGCCAAGTCGCCCACCCTAAAATTACATGCACGCTGGCGGGGCGAAACGATTGATGTTCTTCCACGGCCCAAAATTGCCGCCGGTGGTCACCGATCTCCCGCAACACCACGGCACGCTGCGGCACCACGTGTTGGCCCCCAGAGAGCACAAGAGCAAGAACATATTTGGCGTTCTCATGTCCTCGACGTGCGGGCGGCGCTGGGCTGCAAAGATCTCGAGTCCGCTGACGCGGACGGGTGTAAAATGCTCTTCGGGACAAGACGCATATGGCATGCCGCCCTCAAGACGCGCTCCGGTTGCCGACGGGCGGCGAGCTTGGTGACAAGACTCGCGATCCTCGAGCGATACCCACGCCAGCCAACCGGTACGTAAAACATCCGCCCGGGGCCGATGCCCGGCCCCACCGGGTCGCCGACGCGCCGTATATCCGAACAAATGGCCTGCGATTGTGGAGGTCCTCCCATGGGATCCGCCAAACCTTGGCGACACGAATCGCATCTTCCAAGCATGTCACGCCGGAAGGTTTCCGGCGCCGACAGCGGGGGGCTTTTTGGTGGAAGCTCGGTCGCCGCACTAGCTATTTTTTGTGCGGCGAAGAGTGGTCGGCGTCACCGGCGGTGGGGCGTGAAGATCGAAAGCGGGCGCCGAGGTGAGCGGCAATCAATGCCGGGTGCGTAGTCTCGGTAGGGAGACGGACATAACCCGCGCGGAACACACCGAAGGGAAAACGGCCAGCACGTCCTAATAATTTCTCAAACTTGCATGCGTATCCTTTGTGTATCCTACACACCTCTCGAGTCTTACAGCAAAGGGATGCTCACCCCACCATGGCGTATGCGCATGCCTTTGCCATCCGCTTTAGAGGTCATCCATGGGATCCTCTCAAGGCGTCCTGGCACGCTGGATGGCAACCAATGCAAGTAGCCAAGCACCCTCCGGTGGAAGCCGCATGGTGCACGGCGAGGACGGCCACGGCGCCCGCCGGCCGGTGGTTGTTATGCGGGAAGGCGGCACGCGTGAAGCTAAAGGCGGCAACGAGATAGATGTAGCCTGGCGTTGAAGTGAGTTAAGCCCCAAATTATGCGCAGTCGCGAGAGGTAGCGAACCCACGCGGTCGGCGAACGTTTTTACTCCGCGCATTTTCTAACGCTGGTGCGTAGCGATGGCATATTAATCCGCGGTGATAATATAATATATAATCCATAAATTTTCATCATATAATCTATGAGTTTCCAACAAAATAATAGCCAAGTGCCAAATGAGAATTGATGATAACATGTGCTAAGATACACATAAATAAAAGTTAGTTTTTGACTTCTACAATCTCTGTTTGACCATCCGTCTTATTTAAATTTCTTATGCAAATAATAAAATAAACAAATCATTATGAAAGTAAAATCGATAAAATAAGTCATAACTAAATAACTAAAATTTCATAAAACTTTTTAAATAAGGCGAACGGTCAAACCTAGATTATAGAAGTCAAAAGCGTTTTTTTATTTGTGGGGCGGAAGTCATAATAAAGCAATAAAAGCTAGATTTTTTGCCATTTTTTTAATGATGAAGTAGCGGGCGCGCAAGCTATTTTTAGCTTAGTAGGAATAGCGGAAAATAAGCGGCGCTATGGCGCTATTAGCGTTTATAGCGGCAATAAGCGCTGATATATGACCACGGGCGGGGATGGCCCCCACCAGCGCCTTCTCCCAAATTTGCGGCTGAAGTGGCGCTATTTCCCCTATTTCCTCCCTTTTCCTTGTGCCCCCCCCACCCCCCAACTTTCCATGATTTTTCACGCCCCGAGCTTTGGCGAAACTCAAAACCCCTCAACGCCTCCTCACAGGCGATCCATTTCATATCTCATCCGCCTATACTATGAGGCGATCCATTTCATTCCTCATCCGCCCCCTCCGCAGATGATTCTAGGGTTTCGGCCGCCTCATCATCGGCCCGTCCGTCACAGCCGACACATCCGCGCCATTCTAGCCCCCGACGCCCCTCCGCTCGCGACCTCCTCCTCCAGCGGCGTCTTCCTCCACCAGGCGATTCTAGGGTTTTGATATGTAGCCCATCAATCTTGTGCATTGCCTATTACATAAACCGCTATCGAACTACATTTTGTTGATTCCACTATTCCCCTACTTTTTTTTTTTTTTGAGGTGATATGTTCCCACGAGCACCTAAACTTGTTTAATATTATTCTCACGAGAGAATAAAATTGAAACAAAAATTGAAGTAACACAAGCGAACAGCTTGACTAGCCCTCCTAGAGACATAGACCGCCTATTACGGAATTGAACTATATAATTTTATCCCGATATTTTTTTTGACCGAAATCGCTACTATAACTATAAAATCACGCAAATACTGCTTTGCTTAATTTTCTTTATACATGAATATACGTGCTCAAGAACAATGGCTACTCTGTAGAGTACTTCAACTATCTTGTCTTACAGGAATGTCCTTATTAAAACAACTTTTACCAAAGTACTTTCCTGAACTACATTTTTTTTTTTACGCCTCGGGTTTGTGTGGTCCTCATAGACTGCCTATTACGAGTTGAACTATATAATATTAGGCCCCTGCTAATTTTTTGCGACTAAATTTTCAAATCTGTTCGAGGCGACAAAGCTAGCTACTTCGGTGATTTCCATCCAACAGCAGGCATCAACGCATCATCGGTAGGAAAGAGATAGAAAGCACGCAGTGTCGCCTCAATTTTTACTAAGCCTATAAGTGAGGAAAGGTGATAATTTTGTCCTCGAGATGGATATAGAGTTGTAGATACTGAACAATACACATGACCGCTACAATAATGTTATTATCTATGTGTTTTTGTCATAGGACACTTTGCAACTACTTTACTTGTTTTCTTTATGGATGAATATGCGTGCTCAACAAACACAACCGCTACATCAGAGTACAACTATATACCTTATCTTACAAAATTGATCCTATTAAACGAATCTGTTGCTAAACTACAGTTTGTTTATATTCCTCTATTTCTAAACTGCATTTTTTTTTTTTTGTTCTCTTTGCCTCTTTGGTTTGTTTAGTCCTCATAGACCGCCTATTACAAATTGAACTATTACAATTTTATCCTCGGATGGATATGTCGAGTTGTAGATATTGAACTAACAACAGAGTGCTACTATAATGTTGTTATCTTGTATTTTTACGTCATAGGACACCACAAATACTTGCTGCTTATTTTCTTTATGGATGAATATGTTTGTCTCAAGAAACACAACCCATCTTCAGAGGTTTGGCTATATACCTTGTCTTAAAAAAAATGATCCTATTAAACAAAGCGGTTGCTAAACTATGACTTGTTTATATTTCTCTATTTCTAAACCCTCAAATGTCATTTTTTTTTGTTCTCTCATTGGAGAGGACAATTCATAGATTTGGTTTGTTTAGTCCTCATGCCAAACCGCCTTATTGCTAGAATACTATCTTGTCTTATAATTTTATCCTCGGATGGATTCTTGAACTAGGTTGAAATAGATCTTGAACGACACAGAAGAGCTACTACTATAATGTTGTTATACGTGTGTTTTTGTCGTCATAGGACACTTTAAATACTGGCCGCTTAATTTTCCTTTATACATGAATATACGTGCTCAAGAAGACAAGAACAATGACTGCTCGTAGAGTACTTCAACTATCTTGTCTTACAGGAATGTCCTTATTAAAACAATCGGTTACTAAAGTACAGTTTGATTATATATTCCTCTATTCTGAACTATATTTTTTTTTTTTTTTTACGCCTCGATTGGTTTGTATAGTCTTCATAGACTGCCTATTACAATTGAATCAGTATAATATTAGGCCCTCGCTAATTTTCGGTGAAATTTTCAAATCTGTTCAGCGACAAAGCTACTTTGTGTGATTTCCATCCAACAAGCCCCGAGGCATCAACGCATCATCATAGGAAAGAGATAGAGAGCACGCGAGTGTTGCCTCAATTTTTACGTAAGCCTATTAGTGAGGAAAGGTGATAATTTTGTCCTCGATGGATATATAGAGTTGTAGATCTTGAACAATACACCGACTTGCTACTATAATGTTATTATCTCGTGTGTTTTTGTCATAGGACACTTTAAACTACTATTGCTTGTTTTCTTTATGGATGAATATATTTGCGTGCTCAAGAAACACAACTAATCTGTAGAGTATAACTATATACCTTGTCTTACAAAAATAATCCTATTAAATGAACTGTTTGCTAAACTTACAATTTTGTTTATATTCCTAAATTTCTAAACTGCATTTTTTTGTTCTCTTGAAACTCTTTGGTTTGTTTAGTCCTCATAGACTTGCCTATTTGAAGGGAGAATTGAACTATTATAATTTTATTTACGATGGATATGTCGAGTTGTAGATATCTACAACCCGAAGCATAACTATATAATGTTGTTATAGCGTTGTTTTTTACATCTATAGGACAAGCGGAAATACTCAAATAACTTAATTTTCCTTATACATGAATATACGTGCTCAAGAAGACAAGAACAATGATCAACGCCCAGTAGAAGTACTTCAACTATCTTGTCTTACGGGGAATGTCCTTATTAAAACAAGCTGCAACTAAAGTATGATTTTGATTATATATTCCTCTATTCTGCAACTATATTTTTTTTTTTTTGACATGCAAGGCTTTGGTTTGTGTAGTCCTCATAGGCGCCTATTATGCAATTGAATCCTATAATATTAGGCCATTTTAATTTTTCAGCAACGTGTTACTAAATTTTCAAATCCAAACCCCTTAATTAAGCTACTTAATCATTATTTCCATCCAAAGCCAGCATCAACGCATCATCGCGGGAAAGAGATAGAAGCAACGCGCCTCAATCTCCATCCCTCAATTTTTCGACGATATCATTAGTCAGGAAAAGATGATAATTTTGTCCTCATATGGATATATAGAGTTGTAGATACTGAACAATTCACACGACCGCTACTATAATGTTATTATCTGCGTGTTTTTTGTCATAGGACAATGCAACTCCCATTTGCTTGTTTTCTTTATGGATGAATATGCGTGCTCAAGAAACACAACTAATCTGTAGAGTTTCAACTATATACCTTGTCTTACAAAATGATCCTATTAAACGAATCATAAACTACCCCCATTTATATTCCTCTATTTCTAAAAACGCATTTTTTTGTTCTCCACCTCTTTGGTTTGTTTAGTCCTCATAGACTGCCTATTACGAAATTGAACTGGTACAATTTTATCCTCGAGATGGATATGTCGAGTTGTAGATACTTGAACACTCGGATGCAGACTGCTACTATAATGTTGTTATTCCACAACCACGTCATAGGACACCGCAAATCATGGCCGCTTAATTTTTCTCCATAAGCATGTTGTCCGAATATTTTAATATCATTAATAAAGACAAGAACAATGATGGCTTCTCAGAGAGTACTTCAACTATCTTGTCTTAAACCCCCAATAGTCCTTATTAAAATAATGGTGGCTAAAGTACGTTTTGATATATATTCCTCTATTCATGAACTATTTTTTTTTTTGTTCTCTGCCTCGAACAAAATTTGTGTAGTCCTCATAGACTGCCTATTACGTAATTGAACTGTATAATATTAGGCCCTCTAATTTTCGTCCTAATTGAAATTTTCAAATCTATTCAGCGCACAAAGCTAGCTATACATGATTTCCATCCAATAGCGTGCATCAACGCATCATCAAACAAAAAAGAGAAAGAGCACGCATTGTCGCCTCAATTTTTCACGGATCTTATAAGTGAGGAAAGGTGATAATTTTGTCCTCAAATGGATATAGAGTTGTAGCTAGATACTTGAACAATACACACGACCGCTACAATAATGTTATTATCCGTGGTGTTTTGTCATAGGACAAGCTGCAACTACTTGTGCTTGTTTTCTTTATAGATGAATATATATTTCGTGCTCAAGAAACACAATCTGCTCAGAGTACAACTACATACCTTGTCTTACAAAATGATCCTATTAAACGAACTACTCAAATGCGATGCTAAACTACAACTTGTTTATATTCCTTATTTCTAAAATCTAATTTTTGTTCTCTCTGCCTCTTTGGTTTGTTTAGTCCTCATAGACTGTCTATTACGTAATTGAACTGTATAATTTTATCCTCGGATGGATATGTCGGTTGTAGATACTTGAACAGCATGCCAAAGTGCTACTATAATGTTGTTATCTATGTGTTTTACGTCATAGGACACTACAAATATTGCCGCTTAATTTTCCTTATACATGAATATATACGTGCTCAAGAAGACAAAAGAACAATGACTGCCTGTAGAGTTCTTCAACTATCTTGCCTTACAGGAATGTCCTTATTAAAACAATCGCTACTAAAGTACGGTTACTTTGTTTATATTCCTCTATTTCTGAACTACATTTAGTTGTTCTTCTCTCCTCAGTGGTTTGTGTAGTCCTCATAGAGTGCCTATCACGTAATTGAATTTATAATATTAGGCCCCTCGCTATTTTTTTTGAGGTCACTGAAATTTTCAAATCTGTTCAGGCTGACGGCCACTTCGATTTTCCATCCAACGGCGGGGCATCAACGCATCATCGCGGGGAAGAGAGCGGTGAGCACAACGGTGTCGCTGAATTTTTCGCGTCGTAAGGTGAGGAAAGGTGACAATTTTGTCCACGGATGGATATATGGTGTTGTAGATACTCTTGAACATACACCGACTTCTACTATAATGTTGTTATCTTGGTGGGTATTTTTGTCATAGGAAAACCGCTACTACTGCCGCTATTTTTTTCTTTATAGATGAATATATTTGCGTTCTCAAGAAACACGATTGCTCTCAGAGTACTCTACTATCTTGGCTTACAAAATATGTCTATTAAATGAACTGCAAGCTACTCAAATCTGTTCTTATTAAAACAAACTCAGATAATATTAGGGTCTTGCTAATTTCGAAGCGAGCATGAAATTTTTAAATTCTGTTCAAAAAGGCAAAAGCTACTTACGTGATTTTGACCCAACAGCAAGCAACAACACATCATCGGTTGGAAGAAACAGAGAGCCAGCGATTGTAGCCTTTGAATTTTTCGGTCACCTATTAAATGGGGTGCCTTGGGATAGTTGATTATGCGGCACTCTCCAAAGGTTGGGCGAAGGAGGGCGACTAATTGGCGCCCAAGGAATCCAAACCCTTGGGACAAATATCCACTTCAAACCTTGCTCGATTTTTGCGTGCATTGAGCATCTTCGGTGTCGGTGACAAAACAAGGCTGAAATTGTTTGGACCTCGTGGAAGAGGCTCCGGTCTTTATTTGCGGTGAGATAGTTTTAGAGAAGGCAGCCCGCCCCCTTCGATGTCATTGGTGTAAGGGAAAGATATGAGCTTACGGGAGATGTTACTACAGAGGGGCGGGCATCCGGATGTCCATTTTGTCGCAGTTGAAGGGAAGGAAAAGGCACTCGCAATTCACTAGAGAGAACACTTCTATTACGAAGAAGAACAAGGCACCTCTTCATCTATTTGGTGGGAAGACTTGTTGGTCCGCCTCTATTCTAGAAGACTAGATGCAGAAGAAAGAGGGAGGCGACGAGACAAGCTTTCTTGATCAAAAGCTTCATGCCGCACTAGATGAACTCAAGGCTAAGGTGGAGGCGATGCAATCACGCGATATCAATTTTCGGTACCGCCAACATCTCTAGTCCTCAGTAGGTGATCATCTTGAGCAATGGCACCTTAGCCATTGTTGCAGCCGGACCGATGTGGCGGTTGAGATGGAATTGGAGGACAAAGCTATCAGAGGAGCACGGGTTGCAATAGATGAGCTCGGGGACCCAGAGTGGCTTGTGCCCTTCGGTTCATCCCGCCAAACCCTAACTACCAAAGATGGATCTCCAATGCTATCACCCGAAGAGCTTCAAAAGGCAGGGCCTTCTTTTTTGTCGCTTTTCATGAGTTGTACATGCGACAGCGACCACAAACGAGCAAAATGTGGCGTTTATTTGCGAAAAAGCACTACGAAAAGAGGTTTTTGTCGTGACACGGGCGAAGAGGCCGCGATCAATGTGGGTTTTCCCGATTTGTTTGACCTCATGGCACTGGAAGTATTGGATGTGTCCATCCTTCGGCCGCATGACAAATTGAGTACAATTTCTTCTATTCTGCACTCACTTGGGATGCCTCTTCATCTATTTGCTTGCTAAATTTGCTTTGCATGCCTCTATTCCTAGATGCCCTTCGTTCAAACTAGGGCCATGTCTTTGTCGGTTGGCTTTCTTGATCCTGAACCGTTGACCTTCGAAGGGCCGAACTCTGGCGGCATGGGCATGACATATCTAGAATGGGGCCTAAGGAAACATCTTGACAAGGATTTTGTCATGTTCGCGCATAACCCCGGTGGACACCGGGATTGCCGTTGTCATTGCTATCAAGTGGGCGCAGGGTTTATTTCGCTGACTCTGGCCCAGCTTGAATTGGTATACTCATCCGTTGAAAACTGCAATAAAACAGTGAGTGTTTCCTAACCTACAACTGACCCAGGCATTTTTTTTCTTAATTATGTTACTAAAAAATAAAAAAAAAGAATGTGACATTTTGCATTTTACTCATGTGTAGGCTTACTTGGCGTGTTTTCAATCCCGGCTAAGGAGGTGACGAGGACACAAAAGTTTTAGTTCACCCCAAATATACGAAAAGTAAGTAGTGCTTCACTTGAAGTTGTGCCGGCTTTAGCGTTTCCATTCAATGAATAACCAATCACTGTTTGTTGATATATTAGGCAATTTCGAGATTAATTTCATAAAAGTAAACCATGACGAACTAAGCAGCTAGATTAAGCATGTGTACAGTGTACTAGCATAACACAAAAGCATATCAAGATCATAGCATGATTCAACATCATATAGCATAACATGATCATAACAACTAGTGCAAACATATGTATCATACTAGCATGACTTAGCATCATATAACAAAGCATAGCTCTCAGTATCCAAAAAATAGAAGTTCTACCTCTACGGTTGATTTAGTCAAAATAGTCATTTTACAAGACCTCCATGACACCTTTTGCTCTTCACCTTTTACTACAAAAACCAATCGGTGATCCATGTAAATCTCCTCATCCAACTCTCCATTAAGAAAAAGCCGTCTTCACGTCCATTTGATGAATGATCGGACCATATGAGGCGACCAAGGATAGTAGTGTTCGAATAGTGGTCATTTTAAAGTAGTCTAATGCTAATGCCTCAGCTTTAGTTTTCAGCAAGTAAATATAGCAAAATCTAGAAGCATCATGAATCAACGTCATCAAATATCTCTTTCCACACACCATTCATCTCACATAGATCAGAATGTATGAGTTCTAGAGGTACCAAGTGTCTTTTCCTCCACCGCCTTGTGAGGCTTTCGAGGTTGCTTAGATTGCACACAATTATGACACTTAGAACCTTTGGTAATGGTGAAACTAGAATTAGCTTCAAGCTAGATAGATGTGACACCAAAATTCACATGACATAAAACAAGAATGCTAAACACTTTCGAATTATCATTAATTGTGCCACATATCCGATTCATGACTTATTACAAAAAATCTCGCGCCAAACTTAGGCGAAACAAACCTCATAACCATAGCCTTCACCAATAAATTGTCCATGCTTAGACATAACTACTTTATTGGACTCCAACACTACCTTAAACACACAGGGAATATTAGCACCTGTATCAACCCACCAACTTGGTGATTGAAACACCGATAGTAATGCGGTAGGAACATTCTCGCATACTCATCATCGGCATTGCTAATAGTCACGAGGTTGACATTCTTATTTTTGGTGGTAGTTGTTAATTTAGCATTGGAAGATTTATTCCTACCTTTGGTCTTGCCATGTGGGTTTTCCTGCACACAAATTCGTGCGAGAATGGCTCTGGTTCCCCTTCTCAATAGTGTTCTTTGCCCGAATCTTTTCCTCAACATCAAGAGATGCTATCGGTTTTTCAAGCGATATTTTCTAGCTCTTCTATGAAGAAGGCAACTTAGCATTAATGCATACGGCTACAAAGTCGTCGGGTATGACACACTTAAGGAGTTCAAGTTCTTTTGCCATGTGCTTGAACCTCATGAGCTTGCTTGACTATAGATCGGTTAGCAACCATCTTGTAGTCATGAAAGCTCTCCATAATCTACTACTTAGAATATATATCCGATGGTTGCATTCAGTTGATAGTGTTGCCCCCACGGAATCTTCTCTCTAGAGATATTTCCCTCGGGCAAGCCAACAATAATCCAAAAACATTTTAGCCCACCGTAGCGAGCATGGCCTTAACTTCGCCGCCTCTTAAAATTTGCACTAGAAATTTTTTTCTAGCCTCGACGTCGATGAAAAAAGTCATAGTTAAATCAAGAAAAAGGCTATAATAAGGTTTTTGGATTGTTGAGATATTAGGCAATTTCGGATTAATTTCATAAAAATAAATCATGACGAACGAAAGCTAGATTAAACATGTGAAGCATACTAGCATAATACAAAAGCATATCAAGATCATAGCATGATTCAACATGATCATAACAACAAGTGTAAACATGTGTATCATACTAGCATGACTTAGCATCGTATAACAAAGCATATCATGATCTAAAAGCATATAGCGAAGCATGACATGATCCAAAGAGGTATATAAGAAAGCATGATCATGGCAACTGATGTAAACATAGCGGTTCGGACACCGCATGCATTGAACATGATAAACAATAAGATTAGAACACGGATGTAATACACGCCGTAGAAGTACACGTGGTGTTGATGCGCGACGGCGATCGCGTAAAAAGCTTAGTCGATGAGTGTTCCTTGTTGATGATCCCGCCGCTAAAGCCTTATGACGATGCGGGATGACGGACTGATGAAGAGAAACCTTGTGGAAGATTTGGGGAGCCCACGCCAAGAGCGCTCCCAAAAACCTTATTCGACGACGGATGAAGAGACTATGCAAAATGCAAAAGGCGGAAAAGGAAAATATTATTTTTACTACTTTAGGATTTTCTAATTGGAAGGGCTGGCCTGGTGCAAGTGGTTCACCGCGTAACCGGAAGGTCCCTTTCAAACCACGAGCTCGCGATATTGCACATGGTGCGGGTAAGGCTTGGCGCTAAAATACCCTTCCCGGACCTCCCAAGAAGCGGGAGCCTACTTGGTACGCCCTTTAGGATTTTCTAATTGAAACTCCCAATTATAGTTGTGGTGTTGTGTCTAATCCCAAATGCTTGGTACAAATATATAGGGCGGAAAACTCCCTACCTCCACATCAACCAGCAATATGATACTAATTGATATCGCACCTCGACCTTTACTCATGGGCTGAAACAATAAAAGCCCATTAGGGAACGTAGATATTGGGCCTTTGAGATTTATCAGAATTTCTTCATATGAATTTTAGGAAACTATTCATATATAAATTCTAACATGTGTTTTCATAGGTTTGCGATTACTGTTTGCAAACCGGATAAGTGATAACAAGACATGTGTTTCATATGTTTGCAATTTTTTTGCAAAAACCGATAAGTGATAACAAGACATCTTTCCACACACCATTCATCTCACATAGATCAGAATGTATGAGTTCTAGAGGTGCCAAGAGCCTCTCCTCCACGCCTTTGTGAGGCTTTCGAGGTTGCTTAGATTGCACACAATTATGACACTTAGAACCTTTGGTAATGGTGAAACCTAGAATTAACTTGCAACCTCACCAAAATTCACATCTAGAATTAATCGCAAGCTAGATAGATGTGACACCAAAATTCACATGACACAAACGAGAATGTCAAACACTCAATTATCATTAATTGTGTCACAAATCTGATTCATTGACTTATTACAAAAATCTCCAAACTTAGGCGAAACAAACCTCCGCAACCATAGCCTTTCTCACCAATAAATTGTCCATGCTTAGACATAACTACTTTCTTGGACTCCAACACTACCTTAAACCCATCTCTTGAAAGAAGGTAAACTTGGATCTACTCGTATGTTTTACGGATATATTTTTTTTGAGAATATATGTTTTTGCAGATATTAGGAACACGATATTGGGCCTTTGAGATTTATCGTAATTTCTTCATATGATTGCGAAGGCCTGTTGCAAACCGATAACAAGACATGTGGGTTCTACGCGACGCACCACTTGATGGTCGCTGCGATGAAACAAGTTCATTTGGATCACGCAGGTAACTTCGAGTGCAGCTCCATCTTGTGCCTACCTTTTGTTTGGCAATATAGACCATGTGTACACAAACACTTACGCCTACCTTTCTTTGTATTAGGATTTTGACTTGACGGGAGATTCCATCAATTTGGAGGATATTAGAGAGAAGATGGCCAAGTTTCTTATGGAACATGTCATCAACCCCGAAGGCTGACATTTCGCTTTGTAAAACCGTGAGTTGATTGTTTCCCTTCTTTGCATGACGATCGGTGGATACATGCATGTGAACTGTGGTTCTTGTTTCCCTTTGCCGCATGACGATCAAAGTCTGGATACATGCATGTGAACTGTGTTATTTGTGTTGTGAACACCTGTCGGCGTGCCCCTTGAAGAAACCGGTACATTCGTGTGAACAATGGAGATACACCTGAATTTGCAATGCCGCCCTCGCCATTTGTTTGTGATCGGACCTGTCCATCTATATTATTTGTGTTTGCCGGTGTCTACCATTTTCAATTTTTGTTTGCATAGTTGAAACGGTTCATTATCTATGTATAGACCACGCCGAGATGCGCGCCCGTAGGTTTCATACTAAATGTCTATCAAAGAATTAACCAAGAAACGCCTCGAAACACCGAACAAAGCGTCCCTAAAATAACGTTACGCTCGTCGCGAGACCAAAACGGTCGCCTCATGTAAAAAGCGACTAAATCCCACGAGGCGTGGTTACTGAAAGAACGTCGTAATAGGCATTTGAAAGGAACGCGAGACGAGCTTACTAAAAACGCTGCTCTCGTAGCTCGTGTGTTACTTCCCCGACACCTGCTACGTAACAACCGCTCAGAATACGGGGCACATTGCGGACGATCGTTTTAAACATGCGACTCGTAGTTCCCTGGTACGGATTTACTGCATCGAGCCGACCTACGTCACGAAAGTGCATTAGAGGTTCACGGACGGTAGTACAAAACAAGCTGCCTCGTGAACCGGAGTGTAGTTCACAGCTTGAGCGATCTAACGCTGCGTCAGAAGCTCTCAGTAGGGTGACACGCACACGCGTACCACTGAGCGCCCGTAAGTACGAAGATATCACAGTCGGTCGTGTTCCACACGAGTGCAGTATTTGAATAACGGCTTTACTGCACCCTTAGAGTGATCGGGTGTTCGCGTGAATGGATAGCGCTTAGAGGCGTCGCGATGCATACAAGCTGCTCAGTCGTGGTAGCGTTAGTAGCGCGACGCCTTTATTGTGTACGCTGCGTCGCACTATTCAACCGCATAGCGTCGCATATCGGGCGTCGCGGCTCACTACTTTTTGGACGCGCGGTACGATTCCGACGATCGATGCCGCTGGTCCGTGACGCTTTCAGAGGTACGCTGCATCTTAGACAATTATGTCTCGTAGATACGCGTAGACCGCAGTCGAAAGCAAAAACCCTCGGATTACCGCACGCGTCCACGGCGGCGGTGTAACAAGGGCTCACTACGAGCGGGAAGTTTGAGACGCGACGGAAATCCCGCGCTCAGTACTAAAAGCCTCGCTGCAGACGCTCGCCATCTGGGACAAAGTCGTAAAGTCGATATTTAGATACCCTAATGGGGAGACGCCACGCCTAGCGGATAGAGAAGCCCTCAACGCGCTCAGAGAGGCCTTTTTACATAGTGACTCATCTTTGGGATCAGGATCCCCATTGGGTCCTCGAGACCCCCCTTAGGACGAACACGCACGCCAGGAGATCGCGAGGGGCCAGCCCCTGCGCCCGGAACACTCCGGGGAGCCCGAGGTCCGGACACTATTACCGCGATACGCTAACGGCCGGACGATAGACACCTTTAGCCTTTGTACCGCGACCGCATTGTACACATTATCTCTCCCTTACACTATAAAAAGGGAGAGTAATGCCCAAAGAGAATGGATCGCTCTTCTAGGTTTTCACACTTAGTCATCTCATCCCTTGGAGTTCTTCTTCATTCCCAAGAACAACTTGTAACCGCTTTGGTTCCGTGGCAATATTTGGTGCGGGTAATACGAAAGGACACAACTCGCTGGGTAGGGGCCCCATGGCCTGAACTAGGATAAACTTTTCGCCTCCTGTACCGCACACGCCATCGCGGGGAGCGCATAGCCTATAAATTATTGCTCTGCATTTGGGATATTCTGGTTCTCAAAACATCCGACAGACTATGATCGCCGAAGTTCGCTACCTCGAGGTAGCGATGGCACACCCGATCTCCATGGTGCAGCGGACGAGATCGGGCGCCCATGTGGCGAGCACGCTCTAGTGGAAAAGCTAAAGGGGTACGAGGCACACACACCGCCTGCAACCCACGCATCTCCCTACGCCTGCCGCCGCTTAGCAGACTCCGTGTGTCAGCGTAATCAGAATCGCAGACGCCACCAAGACCGCGCTCCCTTATCTTTCCGTGCGTAGTTTCCTACAGTCGCCGCGGGTGTCTCAAAGACCACGTGCAGGCAGCCGCATCCACGCTCGACACCTGGCACTCAAGCATCTTCAGCTACGGTCGTCGCTCGTGGTGTTCGCCTTTGTGCGCACGAAAAGCACGGATTGCGGAACCGCGAAAGGGTTGTGGAGCTGAATTAGCTACAAATCGCACAGCCCTGCACCCATTGGAGCCGCCGAGGCAGCGCAGACGCCGCCGCTCTGCACTGCACTCACCGCCAATGCCCGATCATAAGATGGAACCGACAAAGGAATGCGGTAGGTGGATGAAAACTAGGGCATATGGCAGCACCGCACTCGAACGGTGGATAGTAGAGTGCAGTGCCTTGGAATGACAACGCTGTTGGTCGCATGTCCCAGTATGGTAGCAACGGCCCGTAGGGGGACGAATGGTGGCATCGACCACTCACCGTGTGCAGCCATTGGCGCGAGAGGTGCGAGATGTCGGTGATGGTTCGCTGCAGCTCGAGGATGGCTGCATTCAGCATCCGGGCGACATTGGAGAGGATGCAGAGGCGTCAAGTGGCAAACCGACTGACTACTCATGGTAACCCCGGCATCTTTGATACCGTGAATGTTATGGTGGTTATTATTGGGATTGAGAGAGGAGAGAGTCGAGGGACGGTGACGACTCCGTGCTATGGGGGCTAGGCTAGGGCCGTGAGGGGAGAGAGGCGCGTGTGGCTAGGGTTTTGCCG
>JADLZK010005378.1:0-16781 GCA_015847255.1 Hyparrhenia diplandra | reverse complement strand
TACTAGGACCACTAAGGCCACCCTGCTTCAAGATCTTGACACGGTTGACAAGCTCAGCAACCTCCGACTCATCAGGAGAGTCGACCTTCAGGCTCTCAGGATCAACAGGACTCATCGAGTCATGATCCATTAGGGCAGGAGGAGGATTGTTCACATAAAACCACCCAGAGCGCCAGCCAGAAACAGAATCAGGGAGCTCATAATCAAAGAAAGCTCCTTTTCGGCCCTGACGGGCCTGGATCGAAACACATCCAAGAGAAGAAAGATCGCTGAAATCTCATGTTTGGTTTTAGAAATTGATGACACACTTGTGGACTAATCCTTTGCTCTAAGTGATGACTATGAGATAGGATTAGATGGATGACAAGGAGCATGATGATCATGAACATGGACAATGTCGGTGGACTTGATGGATCGTCAAGCTCGGTGATCGACTTGAGAGGAACCCGGGAGATCAAGGCAAAGGTATCTTGACAGGGTTTTCCTTTCGGTGATCAAGACACGATAGAGCGTGTGATCACATTATAGGATAGATGGCCGACTATCAAGAGGGAATGCCGCGACAATCCTTTGGTGAAGTTCTTCTAGGTCCAATTGACTTGCATATTGCATTTAGGACATGAGAGCACTAACTTCGATCTTGCCTAACTTATCGACGTGCTAACATTGGTGATAACGTGATCATCTTGGATGTGTTGGCAACCCATGGCAAGAGGCGAAGCAAGTTTGAAGCAAAGAGCAAAGAAAAAGATGAAGAATCACCGTCGGGGTGGCCGGACGCGACCGACCGGGTGGCTCCGGTCGGTCGCGTCTGGCGAGAGCTCTGCGGCCGCGTTTTGGCCGCTTCCGTGCCGGCCGAAGCCGGACCGAACGCTTCCGGTGTCGGCCGAAACCCCGACCGGACGCTGCGGAGGAGGGCGCCCGGCCGTGGGCCGAAGCTTGTCGGATGCGGCCGGAAGCACCGACCGGACCCACGGCCACGACCATTTTGTGGTTCCCGTCGGTCGGTCTTGTGAGAGCAAATTTTTGAAGGCAACGGCTCTTTTCTTTGGAGGAGGCTATATATATGTGTTTGGCCGGTTGCAAGCTCTCTCTCTTGCACATTTGAACACTCTAACTTGCTAGTGAGCTTGTGAGACTCCTCTCCACTCATCTCCCCATCACTAACTCGGATTCTTGGTGAGATTGAGAGTGATAGAAGTGCTTAGCATCATCGGTTGCATCTAGAGGCACTTCATCCTTGGAGAAGCCGCGAGATTCTTGTTTTCTTGGGAATTTGCCCGGTTCCCTAGCGGCTTGGAGCAAGAGACGGTGTTGAGCTCAAGTGGAGCTTGTTTGGGGCCACACCGGTGGTGATTGTGAGGGGTCGTTCCTTACCCCGCGGGAGATTCGCGAAAGGAGCACTAGTGGATTGCTCGTGGCTTGTTGGACCCTCTCTTGTGATCGTTTGCTTGAGCTCCCATAGGGGATTTGGCACCGGCCATTAAGCTTAGCATACGTCAAGTGAGTGTGTCACCACAACGGGGACTTAGCGTGCCGGCAAGCACGTGAACCTCGGTGAAAAATCATCATGTCACTTGTTCTTGCTCGTTGGAGACTTCTTGGTGATCACGGTGATTGGCTACAACCTCGACACTACACCGGTGGTATTGTATTCTAGCACTCCTTCGCATTACCTTGGTAGTATATCTTGTTAGGGTGCTTAGCTTGAGTTGCTTGTGTAGGTTGATTAGCCTTGTTAGCTCCTAGTAGTAGAATTAGTTAGTCTTGCTTGTTCACCTAGGAGTAAACTAGCGACATAGCCTTTGTGTGGATTAGAAACAATAAACTTGACTTGTGGCTTGCTTAGCTAGTTGAAGCATTGCTTATTTGCTACGCCATCTTATTATCTAACACGGGTGCTTAGTGTTGTTGCAAGAATTTTTAATAGGCTATTCACCCCCCCTCTAGCCATTAGGACCTTTCAATCGCCCCCATGACGAAGGCGGAAAAAATAGCGAAAAAGCTTCAGAGAAGGAGGAATGCCTATGAAGGTCTCACAAGCATGAACAAAGATCGAAAGAAGAAGAACCCCATTAGGGGCAAGATGAGAAAGAGCAATAGAGTAGGACTGCAGAAACTCATGGAAGAAATCCGAAGCAGGCAAGCAAAGACCTGCCTAGACAAAAGAAAGAAAGAGGACAACCTCGAGAGGGCCGGGAGCAGGAAGACGATGCCCGGTCGGCAGACTCCAACCAGACAGGCTCTGAGGAGGAAGAAGCCGGCGCCGCTCCAAGTCCTCAAGATCCTCGGTGATGACGGAGGACTCCTAGCCAGATCTTCATGACCGCCTCCACCTCAGGAACCATCTCCGCCTTCCCCTTAAGGCTCCTGGATGAAGAGCTTTTCACCATAATGGAGGACGGAGGCGAGAACGGCAGAAACCAAAGGGCGCAACGGCGGCGGCAGGGAACAGTGGTGGCGCAAGAGGATTAGGGCAAAGAAGATTGCTAATCACGGATGCAAATGGCGAGGAGGAAAAGAAACGGCCGTATCCAAGTATTTACGGAGAGGGATTTAATCCACCCGTTTCTAGAACAAAACTCTCTCAGAATCGGAGCCTTTACAACTTCAAAATTAATTTGAAGTGACAACGGCACTCTTTTTATGCGAACAAAGGCAACAAGGCGACACAACGGTCGGATACCTCAGCAGAAGAAAAGAACTCTTCAAAATGCCAACCGGCAACGCAGAAACATCCCGAAGCACAGAGCAAGACAAAGACAAGTCGATCAAATCAAAGGAGAAGAACCCGCCAAGAGACAGAACGGAATAAGAGAAATGGTCAAAATCCCGGGGAAAATGAAGAACCTCTAAGAGCTCTATCTACAAAAAAGAACTCTTAGACGCTCGGGGGCTACAGGACACCCGGGGAATGATTTTTTCAAAAAGAGCTCCGACGACGAGAAGAACTTGAAGACGGAGAAGAAGAACTCAAAGACCTTCCAGCTCTTTGTGCCAAAAAGCAAGAAGCTCGGGGGCTACACCCTACGGGTGTACTTTTTCAACAAAAGTGCACACCGCACAAAGACAACCAGGACCGCATCAAGGCCGCATCCGAGAAGAGCAGGAGGCTCTCATGACTCAAACCTGAGATGCTCGGGGGCTAGCGAAACAAAGCTCTCTTTTAAGAAAGAAGAGCTCCGGCGACGAGAAGAACTTGAAGACGGAGAAGAAGAACTCAAAGACCTTCCAGCTCTTTGTGCCAAAAAGCAAGAAGCTCGGGGGCTACACCCTATGGGTGCACTTTTTTAGAAAAAAAGTGCACTCCGTAAAGATGATCTTGAAGACCATATCAAGGCCTCACCCGAGAAAAGCAAGGACAACTCTCATGACTCAGCCTTGAGATGCTCGGGGGCTTGTGGATACAGGATCACCAAAGAACTCTACCGAGTTGTACGCGGGTTCTATCCTAGCCTCGCGGCCACAAACAACTCCCGTAAGGCAATGGAAGCATAGCTACGGTGACTTCGTTGTAATTAGGATAGAACACTAGTCGTTACCTTGTTTAAAGTTCGGGTGTTCGGTTCCTCTACGGACAACCCTCTCTCAGATCCGACTAGGATCGTAGCGAGTTCCTTGGCTCCTTAGACTATAAAAGGCGGCCAAGAAACACCTCGTAGAGGAGGGCATGAACGCATAGCGCGACTACTGAGAACACAAGCTTGGCCACCTACCAAGCGGCCGTAAGCTTCACGGCCGATTCTCGGCTAACCCCATCAATCAAAAACAGGCTCACGCCATCGGGCGTAAAGGTCTTTACTCGATCCTTGATCGAGGGCCCCCCGCTCCAAGATAAAAACCCGCTCTCAATGTCACCAAATCGCAACAAACCGCCCCGGCTCCGGGTTCATCGAGGTTCGAACAAAGATGACACAACCCCCCCAAGGTTCACCCCGTGGCGGGCTCTCGGTCGTAAAACATCGACGGTTTCTTGGTCATCAAACCAGAGGCATTGAAGCCAAAGACCAAACAAGCAAATCAAAGCAATCACCGATGACACAACCCCGAACCGTCAAGGACGTCCGTTAGCTCACGGGGTGCATGGCGGACTCAATTCATATCCAAGCTTGGAGAGAAAGGGCTACCCTTCTTCAAACTCATCAAGACCAAGGGAGAGTTCAAATGGACGTGATGATGCGGACAAGGCGTTTGAAGAACTCAAACAATACCTAACGTCGGCTCCAAATCCTAACACCTCCAAAGGATCAAGAAGAACTCCCGCTCTACATAGCAAAGAACAAATACAAATGGGTCGATTCAAAGAATCATCGTGGAAAGAGAAGAGCCCGGCAACTCGGCAAAAGTTCGAGAGGCCGCTTTACTACGTGAGCGAGGTTCTATCCGAAGTCTAAGGCTCGATACCCTCACGCATAAAAAACTACTCTATTCCATACCGATCACATCAAGGAAGCTACAACACTACTTCGACAGCCACAAGATCACAGTGGTGACTGACTCACCACTAGGCGATATCCTGAGGAACAGAGATTCAACAGGCCGCATATCAAAATGGGCAGTAGAACTCGGAGCATTGAATCTAGAGCTCACCCCAAGAAGAGCAATCAAATCCCAGGCACTTCCAGATTTCATAGCGGAATGGACAGAGCTCCAACAACCCATATCCGACGACATCAAGAAGCATTGGAACATGTACTTCGATGGATCGTTGAAGCTAGGGGAGCAGGGGAGCCGCATTTTATTCATATCTCCGTAAGGAAGACAACTCAAGTACGTGCTACAAATCATGTGGCAAGCTACAAACAACGAGGCAGAATATGAAGCACTCATCCATGGCCTCAAGATAGCAAGAACTCTGGGAATCAAGAGACTACAAGTATATGGCGACTCCGTTGTTGTCATCAATCAACTCTGGGAATCAAGAGACTACAAGTATATGGCGACTCCGTTGTTGTCATCAATCAAGTCAAGAAAGATTGGGACTGCACAACGGACAACATGGGCCTCTATTGCGCAGAAGTACGCAAGCTGGAAAAGAACTTCCAAGGCCTCGAAATCCTACACGTGCTCAGGGATGCGAACGTGGCGGCAGACGTGCTAGCCAAACTCGGATCCGGAGAGCACAAGTCCCACCGGGAGTATTCGTCGAAGAGCTCTTGAAACCATCCATCAAGGAGAACCCAGAAGAAGACAGCATGGAGCAATCAGCCCTAAACGGAGTAATGATAATCTCTCCAGGTCGCAGAACAACTCCCTAGATCGAAGACATCATAAACTTCATTAGGAACAAGACACTACCTGTGGGGATATGGACCCCCTATACCCTCATGGCTCTATATGGGCCGCACCATCCAAGGAGGCCGGCCCAAGACGTGCACACATGCACGACTAAGATATTGTACCACATTGCTTATCAAGGCATGTAACCTTGTCTACCGGACTATATAAGGTGGGCAGGGATCCCCTCAAATCTCAACTCAGATCAAGTTAGATCACCCCGATCTATCATGTAATATCTGATTCTCAATCAATCAATACAACTAAGCAGGACGGAGGTTTTACGCCATCAAGGCGGCCGAACCTGGGTAAAACCCGTGTGTTTTGTCCTTCGCTCGTTCTGCTTAACGTCTCGTTAGCCGTCTCGCGCATCCCTAACCGCTCAATCTACTAGCCGGGCATACCCCTGCTAGACTATCGCCGGTAAACCGACGACAGTTGGCGCGCCAGGTAGGGGGTGTGCACAAAGACTCCATGGCTAGCAAGATGGAATCTTCCAAGCTCCATGATCGTCGACCCGGCGCTGAACATTCAGTTCGGGAAGATATCGTGGAACAACGGCGTCAATCGCGGCGTCAAACAACTTTGAGTCGCTGTAGATCCAATCTGCATCGGCCAAACCCCATCAACATCGGCGGCTCCGACTTCGGGATCAGTCTCGAAAGCGGCTCCGTCAACAATGAGACATGCCTCAACACCGGACACATCTCGTGGCAAGATCGGTGTTGTCCCTCATCAACACGATAAGATTCGGCGTACAGAAGCAATCTCGAAGCGCTCAAGATGATACGTGCCATCAAGCGGGGGTCCCGATGTTTGCAACAAATACGCCGACAGCCTCCGCCCGTGCTCCGACCAGATGCAGGTTCCACACGATTAGCCAGTCAGGTTACAGCTCCATGCAAGAGGTGACGATAAGTACAAGTCATGCTTATCCAATCAATCAAGTGCATAAACGCATCTACTACAAGGCGTATGGTGCAAGTTGATCACTCGAGGATAACGTCCCGCTCGGCATCCGATGGAAGCTAAGTCAAAATTCCGTATTTTATTTTTTCAATCTAATATTCCAAGAAATCTGGATATCTACATATATACATATTATCTTGGCAGGAATCTAACGCCATCAATTGGCGTCACGAGTCTCGTCGATCGTACGAAGCTGCCGGCGGGACATCATGGCGACGGTAATCTTCCAGTGGCCTACGACAACAACGTCGGGAGCCAGCACGTCCCAGTTCGGTCCGATCACGACTCTGCGATGGTTGTTCGGCTCCAACTCGTTGACGACGCCTCTGGTTACTAATGCACAGATCGAGCAAGCTAAGTCAATCTTTTTTATCTTGCTTAAGTATTTAATTTTATACATATGTGGCCGGCTATCTACGTATTGTCGTGTGTATTATGGCCAGGGACAGCATCAGAAGCGAACCTGTTGCGTCGACCATGACGAAGACCAAAGCACAGGGACGTCAATGCCGGCTACATGCCCCGCCCATGGCGTACTTGCCGCCAGATCGCCGGAGAGTCGCGTCCGAGACCTTGAGGGCACCGCCAAGCAAGCTGCGTCGAGTAATTCAGCGCAAGCCGCCGAAGCGAGCCCCGAGCAATCGAGAGGCGACGCCGAAAGCGAGCCGCGTCGAGTAATTGAGCCGCCGCTGCCAAGCGAGCGTCTCCGAACGATTGAGCGCCGCCACCGCGGCGAGTTCGCGCCGAGCCCTCGAGCGCGCCTGAGCGAGCCACGTTGAGCCACCGCAAGCCGCGTCAAGCCACCGACGACCACGTCCCTGGACCGTCCGGACACCAACTCCGTCAACCCACCGACAACTTCATCGTCGACAAACAAGCTAAGTCACGCTTTAATATTTTTTCATAAATACTCGCCCATCTTCGTGATATCTTCGATGTTCTTCGCTTTACAATTAATCATCGCTTTATAAGTAATCAGCCATACATACGGTTTGTCTCCCCAAGTACCTCTAGAGTCGACCCCACCGCCGTATGTGCACGCCGGCACACTCCCTACGTCACGGGTGGTCGGAATGGTCTCTCCGGTCGGATAAGTGCTCGGGCGGCGTGCACGAGCCCGCGATGCCTCACCACCGGATAACTAGGTCGGCCTGGCCGAGTGCTTCAGCGGGCGGAACTAAACTACATGCGCTAAGTGCTTGTAAATGCTCTACACATGCTTCTTCGAAAACCATGACAACTAAGTCATCCGGCTACAACTCAACGCTTTTGTCACACGGCTCTCTAGAGCCGGCCCGCATCTCCGACTAATCCAATGCGTGCATGTGGTAAATCAGTCCCTGCGTATTTGATAGTTGGCAGGAGCTCCTTTGTGTGGTTGAACAATCCAGACTCGTGTCAATCACGCAGCGGTTATACTGGCCCACAAAGGCTAGATCGACGCTAAACAACACTCTAAAAAAAAAGAGAGCCAAAAAATCTACAACAAAAAATACGCATGGAGCTCCACGCTCTGCGTGCAAACTTCTTCACCGCCTATCGAAAAAACCGATATTTATTTTGTACATCATGTACTACCGCTCTTCATGTTTATTTTTCAGGAACAAGGCTCAGCCAACGAGCTCACGCTTTATGCTCAGGGACTCGCCTCTGACCTCTCCGATAGCACGGGGACTGCAGCTCTGACTACTCAAAACTGCTGCTTCCGATTACTCCGACTCCTCGTCTCCTTTTTTGCAGGCCACCATGATTTTTTCGTGGCCGGGTACACTTCGGCATGGACGGCTGAATACACGTCGATCTCTATCAATGTTCGACAAGCTGTTCACGCATCCTGTTCGCTTGCATGCCCGATTGCAAGTTGGAGTCAACTACTACTACAGTGGTGTCGTGGACTTCATCAAGCAAGACGTCGAGCAAGCTACATCGAGCCATGTACGGGATTCAGCTGCTCGACACTCGAGGATAGCGCCTCGGATCTCGCCACGCTCGGGGACTGCGTCGCCGACCATACGGGACTTGTCTCCGACCTCGACGACTGCTTGGGGACTGGGCCTCTGGCTGCTCGGTCCCTGCGCTCCGACTTCAACCTCGACGCGCCGTGACGTTCTTCGGCAACTCAACACCATGAGATCCAACTTTCACGGCTCCGACACGGGATTGACGTGATCAACGAACACCAAGTCCTGCAGCGACGAGCCCCAAGTCCAGGACCAGCCGTCTCATCCCGTGGAGCCCGACTCCACAATGCAGAACCATGCAGTCGGTGTTCATGGATTCAAAAGCTAAGTCGTGCTTTTATTTTAGTTAAATATGGCCAACGGCTTGTGCATATTTTTATGCATCGATCTCTAGCTCTCTACTTGTCTGCATGAAAACTATACTTGGCAGGAAGCCGGCTACAGCCTCTGCCATCATATGGTCGTGGCTCACATCAACTGGTCGTGGCTTATCGGTGGCGGTCATCAAGCAAGTGTCGTCGAGCCGCAAGCCCAGTCGAGCCACGTCCATCCACAACATCACACGCAAGGCTGATTTCACGTGCAACAGAAAAGCAAGACGCATGTGGCTGCCTACACGTCCAAGGGCTTCAGCTCTTCACGAGCGCAATGTTCCATCAACAGGCTCATGCTACGCTCGGGGACTGGATCAGTCAACGGACGAGAGCATCATCGGACTTCATCGACAACTACGCTGCACCTTCGCGTCGCTACAACATCGGAATGTGCTTGTCAAATTGCTCCATGTTGTTCGGATCAGGGTGCTGATCTTGGGCAGTTCGACGGGGGCATTGATAAGTACATCTCAGACTTGTTTCTTTGACCCTGCTACAAGACTTCTGCAGCGTCTTCCAGCAGGCTCGGGGACTACATGGATACATGTCATCTACGACGACATTTATTCTCTTTTTTACTACATGGATACATGTCTGTGGTGAAAACTTTTTCTTCTCGGAGCACGCAACATCCTGCGGGCAAAACCTCAAGACACGGTGGTCGGCGCAACAGCTACGCTAGTCGGACGACGCTCTCCCGACTGGTCGGCGTTACTCTACACTAGTCGGACGACGCTCTCCCGACTTGTCGCGGCGTTGCTCCACACCGGACGGAGGAGTACAAGACAGCGTTGCCAGCAGGATATAGCGTGCTCGGGGACTAGCTGTAGGGATATGGACCCCCTATACCCTCATGGCTCTATATGGGCCGCACCATCCAAGGAGGCCGGCCCAAGACGTGCACACATGCACGACTAAGATATTGTACCACATTGCTTATCAAGGCATGTAACCTTGTCTACCGGACTATATAAGGTGGGCAGGGATCCCCTCAAATCTCAACTCAGATCAAGTTAGATCACCCCGATCTATCATGTAATATCTGATTCTCAATCAATCAATACAACTAAGCAGGATGTAGGTTTTACGCCATCAAGGCGGCCGAACCTGGGTAAAACCCGTGTGTTTTGTCCTTCGCTCGTTCTGCTTAACGTCTCGTTAGCCGTCTCGCGCATCCCTAACCGCTCAATCTACTAGCCGGGCATACCCCTGCTAGACTATCGCCGGTAAACCGACGACACTACCCGATGACAAAGCTGAAGCAACAAGGATCTTGAGAAGAAGCAAGAACTACGTGCTCATCGGAGACAAGCTCTACAAGAGATCATCATCATCAGGAGTACTACTCAAATGCATAAGCTCTGAAGAAGGAAAGGACATCCTACAAGAAATCCACTCTGGATGCTTTGTGGAAACCACGCCAAATGTCAAGAACCCTCGTGGGAAAAGCATTCGAACCGGATACTCTTGGCCAACAGCTCTCAAAGACGTAAAGAACTCGTCAGAAGATGCAAAGGATGTCAGATGTTCGCAAGACAAGCGCATGTGCCAGCTCACAACTTAATTTGCATACCACCATCATGGCCTTTTTCGTGCTGGGGACTCGATCAAGTCGGACCACTTAAAAGAGCCAAGGGAGGATACGAATATATCTTCGTCGCCATCGACAAATTCACCAAATGGATAGAATACAAGCCATTGATCACCTTCAGCTCCACCAAGGCAGTCGAGTTCATCCAAGAGATTATGCACAGATTTGGGATACCCAACGGGATCATCACCGACCTCGGATCACCGCTTCACGCGGCAGAATTCGAAGATTGGGCACAAGATTGTGGCATACGGATAGACTATGCCCCTGTGGCACATCCTCAGGCTAACGGACAAGTCGAAAGAGCAAACGTACTCATCCTTGCCGGACTAAAGCCTAGACTATATGAAGAACTCAAAGACTATGGAGCCAAATGGATTGAAGAACTTCCAAAAGTCGTCTGGGGCCTAAGAACTCAAATCAGCAGAGCAACAGGCTACTCACCCTTCTTCCTAACCTATGGATCGAAGTCATTCTACCGAAGCGGACCTCATATGGAGCTCTCCAAGGATCGAGCAATTTGAAGAAGGAGAAGGAGGAGAACGACAAGAAGACTAGAAATTGATCGTGCGTAAGAGGTCAGATCAAATGCCATCCTCCAGAACGCAAGATATCTGCAAGGACTAAGAAGGCGCTACGACAAGAGCACATGTCTAAGAAAACTCAACCCGGGAGATCAAGTACTCAAGAGAAATCAAAAGACGGAAGGCAAGCACAAATTGCTCAGCCCATGGGAAGGACCATACATCGTCAAAAGAGTACTGGGACCAGGAACCTACGAACTGATGACCTTGCAAGGAGAAGAAATCAGAAACTCTTGGCACATAAGCCAACTCAGAAGGTTCTATCCATAATCAGAGGAACTCAAGGCAACAGAGAAGAAGTAGAACGCAAAAACAACTCTCTGACACTTCAAGAAGAAGAAGACCAAGCCTGAGAAGAACTCTGGACCAACCAACAAGGGAAAGGCCACCAAATATGCGGCTACCAAGCACTTCAACCAAAACAAGTCGCCCAGAGTAAAGCTGCATGCCTCCCAAGGGAGATGAACAAATAGCCCGAATTGGCGCTTCACGAAAAGAAGTCGACCAAAAGAAGGCAACCCCGACCACCAGAACGGAGGTCAAATTCCAAGGGTGGAACCGCGTGACGTCCTAGCTCTGAAATAGCGTCCACACCTTAAATCCTAGCGGAAAATTGTGAACTTCGACTCTTGGAAAAAGAGGATGTTGGGATCGGCCCGTCTAGGTCGCAGAGGCCATCGAGGGTCCAGAAAGTGCCACTATGTCCAATGACGGCGGACGGCCTTTCGAATCGGGCGTGAACGGTGTAGTGTTGTGAAATAGAAACCCATCGTCTCACACAAGTCTCTTAGAAAGCGTAGCAGCCCAAACCGAGGCAAAGGTGGATTGTAGTGTTATGAAATAGGAACCCAACCATCTTGACCTTCATCCGCAATGCACTTAAATGGGCCCTGGACCGAGAACCTTACAAAGGGACGTCATGTGATAGTCCATCGGACAAAGATGGGAGAGCCCTAGCCCAGAAGCGGCAACCCTGAGTTAGAACAACTCTTTCTGGAGCACGACTCCACCAAATTACACTAGCATGTCTAAGAAAAGACAACGCTAGAGGGCCTAAAAGGAGAAACCGAACGGCCTGGAGAAACCCTCCGAACAATCGTGACAAGTCTCAAGAGAAGACACAAGTCACATGCCAGAGGAAAACAACCCTGGCAACCCGGGGGACGCCCCAACCACCGTCAGCAAGTCCACAGAAGGGACGAGTTGAATCTTCAGAAGAAAAAACCCTGAAGACCAGGAGCAAGTGATGAGGAGATTGCTACGCTGGACACACCCACGTCATGGTGTTCGCGTACCTAAATTTGAATATGAGTTGGAGAGCTCACGAACAATGCATGGCTTGGCTAATCTTGCTAAAAGAGACCATGCATGGCTTGTTTCATCTCGACACCACACATGGCATTGGAGGGCTCACGGCCACTGCATGGCCTGGAGGAGCGGCAACCACATAGCTCTTTTCGTGATGTGCCTCTACTCTCGCATGTCCATGGATTGTGCAGGACCCTTCTTTCTTTCTTCTTAAATAACTTGTTGCCCGCAACTTAGAATTCGGGTTTTGTTTAGTTCAATTTTTCCAGAGAGAAACTTTGATTGATTCATTGTAACCGTGAAGATTATTCCGCTTACATTGATCCAAGGCCCCTGTTCTTGTTCTTCACACCTGTGGCGATTAGTCCTTTTGTGATCCGAACTCGAACACCATTATCTCGATTCGTCAATTCATATTTGCAATATTCAGATTATGCGTGTTTACCGTTCTTGCTTGTGTTCTTCGATTCGCTTGCGGGGAAAAGCCTTCTTGGCGAGGTCAATCAAGTCGTGCTTGGTTGATAACCATTGGAGCAGTGGTGTAGCGGTTGCAGGGTCGAATTGTGTTGATTCGAAGCCAGATCGTCAACGTCGAGTTCTCCACCCAATCGAATTTATCCCGTACCTCACGGAAGATCGGGCCGTTTTCATCAACAAGACTCCACCAATGTCAGCTAGTCTATAGAAAAGACGAGCTGAAACTTCAGAAGAACAACCCTGAAGACCAGGAGCAAGACTCCATCACTTTTCAGCTAATCTACAAGAAAGACGAGCTGATACTCTAGAAAGAACAACTCTGGAACTCAAGAGCAAGCCTCCACTCATCATGACAAAGTCTCAAGAGGAAGACACAAGTCATTTGTCGAAAGAAAACAACCCCGACTAACCGAGCAAGACTCTACAACTACCTTCATCAAGTCTACGGGAAGACGGGCTGATTCTCCGAGGAAATAACCCTGGAACTCAGGAGGAAGAGTTCAGAACTACCTTCAGCCAAGTCTACAGGAGAGGCAAGCTAATTCTTCAGAAGGAAATAACTCTGAAGTACTGAAGCAAGACTCCAATCTACTACGGCAAGACCTATGAACAGGCCAGCCGACGCGCCAAGGAAGAAACAACTCAAAAGCGCACAAGGACAAGATCCTATAATATCTTCAGCAGATCTACGAGAAGACAAGCTGACAAGTCAGGGAAACAACCCTGGCAACCCGAAGCAAGACTTCAAACCAATCTTCAGCTAGTCTACAGAAAGGCGAGCCGAATCATCAGAAGAAACAACACTGATGTCATGGAGCAGGACTCCAAACAACTCGGCACGAGTCTACAAGAAGGAGACAAGAGCCGAAAGCCTAAGGAAGAACTCTAAAGGCGCAATCTCAACAAGTCGCCTAAGAGAAACAACCCGAAAGATCAAAGCAAGTCGCCTGAAGAAAAACAACCGAGGTGACTACAACAACTAGCAGAAGACAAACTGCAATTGAATGCATGAAGGCGGTCGATTCATTCAAGACCAAGATAACAGATTGTAAAATAAAAAGAGCTCTTTATTCAACATCTTGAAGATTACAAGTTACATGGGAAACAACTCCCTACAAGATACAAAGAAAACTCAGATGCACGGGGACCCCAACAAAAACTCCCATGTACAAGATACAAAGAAGACCTGGGGCCCTACAATCCTGAAGAGTACAACACCGCAGGCAGGTGGAACTGGCATCCAACGGCGAAGAAGACGGAGCGCCCGGACCTGTATCTGAACCCCAAGAGCCTGAGTCTCAACAACTCGGGGCTACTTCAAAGTCAAGACCCTTGCGCCCAAGTCCATAAACACCTGGAGCTTGAAGAACCCCGACGGCGGCAGCGAATGGACTCCAGGATCAAGATAAGCGACCTGGCGAAAAACGAACCCTCTGCAGAAGGCTCCGGAGTTCACCATGTCACAGCAGGATGAAAAGAGCCCAAAGGGAGCGCTCAACTCCACAAAGAGTAGAAGGAAGCACCCCCAAAGAGCACCATCTTCAGCAATTCCTCAAAAGGCACAACCTTCCCCAAAGACGAGCGGCGACCAATACTGGTTGGGAAGCCGGCATATGTCTACCCAAACGGCGAGGAAGTAGACCAAAGAGGCTCAGGAGGGTAACCGAAAAGAACCCTACCTGACCCACACCAAGAAAAAACGAAGGAGGAGAGGAGATCATCTTAGATCACAAGACATCCCGCACTCACTCCTCAAACTTTCCCGGGGTGGAACTGCTGCGGGAATAGCCTGCCACTATTCCCAATCACAAGACATCCCTCACTCACAGAAGAACCTCAGAAGGCTCAAGAGGACGCCCGGGGGCTGATCCAACTCACTCAATGGCACCGCCATGGATCAGAAGTTCAGAAAGAAGCTTTTTTCTACAAGAGGAGAGATAGTCCTAGAAGAAGAAGAAGCAGAGAAGAAGAAAGACGCTCTGATTCATCAACAAAGCAAGACGGACCATATTTATAGGCAGAATCAGCATGCCTATGGACCAGGTCCACAGAAGACGAGGCAACCAGCAAAAAAGGAGCGGTCACCTCAAATCACACAGTATGAAATTTATGGCAATGACTGCCATGCACTGACGTTTCTCAAAAATGGAGCGTAGTAAAAGCGCACTGTGACTCCCGTGACCGCACGGAAAAAGATAAACGGTCAAAATCCCGGGGAAAATGAAGAACCTCTAAGAGCTCTATCTATAAAAAGAACTCTTAGATGCTCGGGGGCTACAGGATACCCGGGGCATGATTTTTTCAAAAGAGCTCCAACGACGAGAAGAACTCGAAGATGGAGGAGAAGAACTCAAAGACCTTCCAGCTCTTTGTACCAAAAAGCAAGAAGCTCGGGGGCTACACCCTACGGGTGCGCTTTTTCAAGAAAAGAGAAGAGCAGGAAGCTCTCATGGCTCAAACCTGAGATGCTCGGGGGCTAGCGGAACAAGGCTCTTTTTCAAGAAAGAAGAGCTCCGACGACGAGAAGAACTCGAAGACGGAGGAGAAGAACTCAAAGACCTTCTAGCTCTTTGTACCAAAAAGCAAGAAGCTCGGGGGCTGCACCCTACGGGTGCACTTTTTTCAAAATTGCACTCCGTAAAGATGATCTTGAAGACCATATCAAGGCCTCACCCGAGAAAAGCAAAGACAACTCTCATGACTCGACCTTGAGATGCTCGGGGGCTTGTGGATACAGGATCACCAAAGAACTCTACCGAGTTGTTCACAGGGTTCTATCCTAGCCTGCGGCCACAAACAACTCCCAGAAGGCAATGGAAGCATAGCTACGGTGACTTCTATTGTAATTAGGATAGAACACTAGTCAGGTTACCTTGTTTAGAGTTCGGGTGTTCGGTTCCTCTACGGACAACCCTCTCTGTATCCAACTAGGATCGTAGCGAGTTCCTTGGCTCCTTAGACTATAAAAGGCAGCCAAGGAACACCTCGCAGAGGAGAGCATGAACACAGAGCGCGATCACACGTCACAAGCTTGACCACGATGAAGCCCTGTAAGCTTCACAGCCGTTTCTCGGCTGAACCCCATCAATCAAAAACAGGCTCACGCCGACTGGACGTAAAGGTCTTTACTCGATCGTTGATCGAGGGCCCGAACCAGTATAAAAACCCCGCTCTCAATGTCAGCTGCGCAACAAACCGCCGAGCTCCAAGTTCGTCGAGGCCCGAACAAACTGCCCGGTTCACCCCGTGGCAGGCTCTCGGTCGTAAAACATCGACAGTGTCCCAATGTGAGGACAACCTCTCCACTAGAGAATTAGGGCTAGACTCTCCAATGTAGTAGATTAGCAACTAGGGAGTTAGGGAGAGCGGAGCTATGCTTCGGTTCTGGAGGAATCTACAGAGTTTGGTATGTCTTGTATCCTTCCTTTGTAAGACATTATGATTTGTATATTTATCTTCACTATTACTTCCATGTCTTTCATATATTTGGTTAAGTATAGTTGTTATGCTATTGCATGGGATCTTCGCTCGTATTGAGGGCTCTAGTTATTCATGGTAGCTAGAGTAGTAATCGATAGTGTAGACTTGGTGTCTAGGCTATAGGTTACCTGAGGTTGTGCCCAAACCTACGGATAGTTGTGGTAGCCCCAGGGGTGACAAAATTGTCGGGCGATGTAGTCCACCACGTATGGGTTGGTGTTTCGTAGAGCTTTTGGCAGCCTTCTCCCAACTACCTTCTTCCCAGTCTTTCTCGAGAGTTGGAAAGGATCTGTTGCCCCAAAGTGCATTAGTATAATTGCTATCATAGAACCTAAGTAATAGAGAAGTACATAGGAACCTTTATCTCTCCCGCTGTCCTCTCAACTTGCTGGCTACTCATTTATCTTAGGAATTCTCTTGTGTGATTGATATTATTCATAACTCCTATCATAATCATTTACCCCCTCACTTTAGTTTAGTGGTTTGTTAAGTTAGTAGAAACATGATTGTGACTTATTAGATTCTTTAGCCAACGTTTCCCTGTGGATACGACACTCTAGAATACTCATCCTAGGGAAAAGTGCAATGGTAGGTGTTCTCGCTTGCGGAATCCTTCATATTCTTTTAGCACTTAATAAATACCAACATGGGGCATGTCAAGCCGGCAAACAACATGGCAATGCACATCCATCCAAGAGCACAATGAGTACAAGCAAGGCATTTGAGTTGCTACACATGGATTTGTTTGGGCCAACAACAT
>JADLZK010005377.1:0-18707 GCA_015847255.1 Hyparrhenia diplandra | reverse complement strand
TAGAATAAATATTTTTGTAGGTAGAGAGGGATTCTCTAAGGTTTTCTCAAGATTACTAAATACCAAGGTTCAGGCTTACTAAACCCTACTTACTTGGGGAGTACTGTTCCTTTCCGATTCTCGAAAAGACCGGAAACGGTAATCGGGACAAGGCAGCCAAAAGCTCTCTGAAAAAACACCAATACGTGCGTGGTGGATTACAAAGGCCCTGGTCGGAGTTGTCACCCCCGGGGCTACCACAACTATTCCGTAGCATTGGGCGCAATCTCGTGTAAACTCTAGCCCAAACACCATGTCTATGCTAGCGAGTACGAGAAACTAGTTTCACGTAAAAACTAGAGCCTTGATTCGAACGGAGATCCAATAAGTAAAATAAAGTAAGCAATCAATTTAGTTAAATAATAATCAAGAAATTACCATAAGATAACCTGGATATTACTCACAAAAGTCGGCTCCATAGAGGTACAAGGTTGAGAAGGATCCACAAACCCCTGCCCCTCCTCTTCACTCTTCCCTCTCCTCTCTTCCTCTTTTCTAATCTATACAACTAGGTGAAGAACACCTGGAGGGACACCACTACATTGTATGGGATTTGGAATTGAAACTTAAGTGTCAAGTGTAGTGTGTTGTGTTACATTGGGTGAAGTGCCCCTCTTTATATAGGGAAAGAGAAGGGGAAATGGAGGGCCATCCTTGTTTCAAGCCCCAAAACCAACCTCTTGACCATGCAACCGCCTCCAAGATGGCGGGAAAATATTTCCCTTCGAAATGTGCCGAAAACCGGGCGGGAACCGGTCCGGAAGGCCTTGAACCGAGCAAAACCGATGAATGGCGGCTGTTTTCTATTTCTAGGAAGAAATTCGCGGTCCAATTGGACCAAAACCGGCGAACCGGGCGGTCCAACCCTTGCGAAACGCCACCACCTCGCGCGTGCCGCGCTCTGTCAGCGCCACGTGTCCCCGGCATGCCGAAAAACAACGGCCGGGCGTTCCGTGGGCGCGTCGTTCCCCTCGGCCGCCACGCGTCGCGCCAGGGATCGCCCCCCGGCTGAATTTGAATTCCGGCCGCCGCCTGCGGGTCCACTTGGGCCACGTGGCTATTTTTTGGTTCGCTCCGCATGGCAATCGCTCACGTAATTCCGTCATTTCATATGATTTTTCTTCATCTCATATCTTTTCACTCCTGAGCCCAAATATAGCAAGTGATATATGAATTTTGATCAGCGCGGCGAGCTCTATCCAATGGCGTTCTCTGTTGTGACATTGCTGATACTTTTTATCTGCGAAAAATTAAAAATTCCTGCAAAGCAACTAGAGCATCGAAACTTCGTGGAACTTGTTAAATAAATAATATTTCATTATGATTTGCCATGAAATGTTGTCACTTTGATTGATTGAGATGCATATTGATGGTCATAAATCATGCATTAAAAGAGCATCAACAAATGTGCCCTTGCTAGCCTCAACACACCACTCACAAGTGAGGTACCCAAGACACGAGAGCAATATATTCCTTGCACTTTGTCTTCCCGACGAGGAGTGCGTGATCCTCTCACAAATTCGCCCGGAGGTGGCCAAGAACAATCACCAACTCTTGCGGTGTCTCCAAGAGAAACAAGAAACCAACCGCGGCTCACAACGATCCCCAAGTGCCTCTAGATGCAAGAACTCGATGCAAATGCACTTGGATCACCTCTTCTCTCAAGAATGAAGCTCACAAGCAAGAATGAGAGAGAGGGAGTGTTGTTGATCAGCTCTAGGGTGTTAGGAATGATTCAAATGACCAAGAGAGAGAGATGGCCGGCCAAAGGGGGTATAAATAGGCCACACCACGAAAATGTGGCGTTGAAGCTGAAATCCACGATTTCTGGCGGCGAGACCGGACGCGCCGACCGGACTCACCAGTGAGTCCGGCCGATGGGTCCGGTCAGAACCGACAACCCCAAACCAGGTTTTCTGACCCCCCGCCATAGAGCGTCCGGCCGCGTCGCCCGCGATGCTTCCGTCGGCCGGGATGCATCCGGTCGATCGCGTCCGGTCGACCTCGGCCGAAACTCCAAAAAATGCTCTCTCTTCGGAAGCACACACCGGTAAGGTCCGGTCACTTCTTCGTGCTTCCGGTAGGTGAGTCCGGCCGCCCCTCGAGCTGCGAAAATCCATCGTTGTGTTGCCGTTCCTTCGCCTTTGCTCCAAGCCGACTTCCATCACTTGTTTCTTGTTGTCGACGCGTCGAAGAACACCTCGACACCATGTGCTAGCATTTTGAAAACATTTTCGCCAAGTGCGCGAGTTAGCTCTTTAGGTTAGAATGCATGCATATGAATTTTGAACCTAAAGGCACATGAGGACCGATATGTACGATAAGTTTCCCCTCTTTATAGTACGGCTTATCGATCCTATAATCACTCACACCCTCTATGGTGTCTTGAGTGTGAAATCAAAAGCCCTATGGTTATACCTTTGCCTTGGGGTCAATTGATCTCCAAACCTCATCATGTTGGATGCTTAATCACCTTTTGGATCACCTTGATCCATCATCCATGATCATCATGCTCCAACTCCCAAGACGCGACCAATCTTCAATCGAATCAAACACTTAGCATCGAGAGATTAGTCCTTAGGTGTCACTAATTATCCAAAACCAAACTAGAGATCTTCAAGAATCGATGCAATTCTGAAACCCGAAAAAAGCTTATCTAAAAAATTTGGAATTTGTATTGGAAACTTGTTAGTGAGGAGGATTCATGATGAGTTCCTCGTGTAAAAAAAGGTTAATGATACAATCACCCAAAAATTATTACTTCCAACTTCTAAGCTCCATCGGGTATAAGTAAATAATAAGTACAAATAAATGATACTTGTGAAAATTATGGGTTTAGATTTAGGAAAATTATGTTTTTTCCTAAATTCGACTTTTGTATGAATGTTCGGTTTCATTAGACACAATTTACTATGTATGTATTAAGTTGAATGTTTTGTTGTTACAGAATTAAAGTTCTCCAAAAATATATTATTTTTAAACTTACGAAAGAAGCTTCCAATGGCAGCCTAACTGAATTGCTAGTCACTTCTAAAAGTATGATGCCTTCTTCTCTACCGAAGATCAAGATGAGTAGTTTGGCGAACCGCTTAATGTCATCATGAAGAATTAACTATGTAGGAAGTCTACGCTCGATTATGGAATGGCAGTGTGAAATGTAATACATGTTTTTAGATAAAGGATATTTTTCAATCCAAACTCTATATCCATAGCCAAAAACGTTACAAGAGTTTTTTAGACTCTAAACCTCGAGACGAGGAATTATACAAAACAAGACAAAAGCTAAAAAACAAAGCAAGAAAACTAGAAGACTAAGCTTAAATCTTTTTCTTCGCTCCTGCTCCAATCTTGCAAGAACCCCGTAAACACCAATCCATCACATCGCTCGTCTACTTAGAAACTTGATATTCGGATCAATTGTTGTTTGCCGACTCTCTTCATCTCTTCACACTGACCAAGAGCGCCCTCTCAAGGACTAGCGACGCCAGCAGCCAACGTAGTCAGCCACCATAGCTGTCGTCGGGCATCTGTAGTCGTAAGGGAAGAGAATTCGAAGCTCAAGTCTACGCAGTCGCCCCTCCATGGCCGGCACTAGGGCCGCCACGACCTAGGGGTCTTTGGATCCGGCCGCTAGGGGCACTAGATCCGAGAACCAGCGAATAAGCACCGACTCGGACATCGAGCCACTAGATCCGGTCTCAAGCCGCTTGGATCGAAGGAGGGGGGGGCCATCGTCAATCCATTTGGGCCGGGGCGTCGTCGAGCCGACAAAGGATGGAGAGGCAATTCGGGGCGTGGATAGTGTTAACATTTCTTAACGCAATCACAAAAGAATGGATCAAAGACCCGCCCTCAGGACGGCGCCAGAAATGTATAATGGTATCTATCTAATAAGTTAGTCTGGATGTGGAGTTAATCTCACATTCCAGTAAGGGTTAGGGTGGAGAGTTTAAATAGTTAGACAGAATTAGTTATGGTGTATGACTGCGCAACATTATCTATGGTGGAGTTAATCTCACCAAGATAGGCACAAAAGCTGTACCACACATTCTAGCATTGCCTACTTAAACTAGTCTGTCACTCTAGCTTACAACGCTAAGAAATGCGTGAACGGTATTCTTAATATGACACTTGAATCTCTTGCAATGATATTATAATTATGGTATCTGCAAGCACACAGATAGAATAACCCTATTGTAGCACTTCACCAGGAGTCTATCCAGGTATCGTATTTATATTTTACCACAGAGAAGGGGTAGGCAATGGGTAGGTTGATGATTTAAGTTGATTCACTTGCAGTGGTGTAATATAGAGTAAACCATATGCATCATACTAAACTCAAACTAGGTAAGTCACGTAATAAAGATAATAAGATAAATAATAATAATGATAACTGCAAGTCAAAGATCATGGTGTGCCACTAGAATGTGTCATAACAGGCTAAATATCATGGTATAGGTAAAGCGAGATAGAATATTCCTAAGTTACTCCTACTTATATGTCAATGTATACTACAATTAGTGCAATACACGTAGTCATCATGGCATGAAAGCAATATATCTACACATGGTGAGCATTACTAAGGAAGATCGAGAACAAAGAAGTCTACCATATTAATAAAGCTCAACTAGCCCTACATTTGGGGGTGGATTACAAAGGACTCAATGGCAATATCACATCCACGATCTACCACACTTCCCGAGAATATAGGGTGATGTCACGAGCAAACGTTGTATAAATACCACGTTTACACATTGTCGACCACCCACAAAGTGCGCAACTAAGGGGCGCTATATACGACTCCATGCTTGAATGTAAAGACAAACATACTAAACTAAATATATAATCATAATAAGCATGGAAGCATATAACTAAGAATATAATCGTTAAATATAATAAAGTCATGGCAATTGTATTCTAACCAAATACTTACAAATTAGATACAAGAGAGAAGCCACGAGAAGCTCGGCCGCCGCTACTTCTTGACGATCGGGGAATCCAACGCAATACTTGACTTCCTCTAGATCTAGCCTAGATAGCTATTGCTCTAATTATGGTGGAACTAGGGCTTGGGATCTTGACTTGGGGTCTTGATGATGGACTTGGTATGGAGTAGAATGACTTAGGGTTTCACCCAGGGGTCAGGGGTCTGGTTATATAGCCCCGAAGGATGCACTGCACCACAACCCTTGGATCAAACCGACCTTAATAGTTGGACTAGATTGCTCCTCATAGGCGGTTATGAACCGACCTAGAAGCGAGGGGCGATAGGGGGTCCCACGAGGTGGCCGCCCCTCGCGGCAGTGGGCCCCATCTAGTGTCTCGTGTCTTCCGGTGTCTCCTAGAATATTCTTGCGTGGGTTCCAAGTTGGATTACTTCGCGGATAAGTCTTTATGGCGTAGGGCTTGCAAACTCTTGGGCATATTCTGTTTAATCCCCTCAAAAATATATAAATCAAGAAAACTCGTGGAATCATATTAGTCGGGACCTATACTATGTTAATATTAATTTTAAGCCCTTCAGTTTTAAAAACCTCTATATTTTATGCTATAAGATATACCAATAGGTAGGTGGATCTGCCAAGACGCGGGCCGGGCCGCACCGCTTTCGGCTAAACGCGACGACCATTCTCGGGAGGGAGAGGAGACGACCCGCCACCTTCCTTCTTTGCCGCCGGCGGACCTCCGGCGTCGGGCTCCGGCGGCAGCTAGGGCGGGAGGCGTGCAAGGGGACCTCCGGCGGCGGCGCCGTGGGTGCCTCCCCCGTCGCCCTCCTCATGTTTAATGTTACATGATAGCGTGAGTCTGAAATCTGAATGTGAAATGACAGTTTTGCTTGTTTTCTAGTGAATTGAATTATGACCGTAGCACTGAAATTTTAGCAATTTGCTTTTCATTTATTTGTGGTAAATATTGTACCATGACCTAACTAGGCTCAAAAGATTTGTCTCGCAAAGTACATTCAAACTGTCTAATTAGTTATTTTGTTTATCTACATTTCATACTCCATGCATGCGACCAAAGATTCGATGTTATTTTGTTTATCTACATTTCATACTCCATGCATGCGACCAAAGATTCGATGTTATTTTGTTTATCTACATTTCATACTCCATGCATGCGACCAAAGATTCGATGTGATAGGAAATTCAGCGGACGATGTGATGGAAACTTTAGGGAACTAAACACAACCTAAGTTTTTGTACAGATTTCTATTCCCAGTACATATTTTCTGAAAATTTCGGCACTCACCAGGATGCTACCTGTACTGTACAGGTTTCTGAATATAACAGTAACAGCAACAGGAAAAGCAGAGCAATTGGTATATGAACTTTTTTTTTCTTTCTTTTTGGCTAGCGTGAGTTAAATATTGGTCTATATCATCAGCTAGCCTGAATGGTACGTACTATGTACTACATAGGAAGCACATTTATACTTAGATCATAGCTGGATGAAAGCATTAAACAGCTCGCAAATAGTCAAATAGAAAATCCATTGTACAATCTATCGGTTTAGCTATATGCGTGTTGGATTACAAGAACTTGTAGATAATCCTCTATCTGCGTGCTATACATGCTCTAAGGAGCCAGTGAAGCCGTTACATGAGAGGTTAAGGCGAACCAGTTTGGTGCATCGGCCAAGACTCTCTACTGGTATCTGCCCTGACAGTTGGTTGCTCTGCAGCGAGAGAACACGGAGCTCGGCAAGGCTCTCGATGCTGCTCGGAATGCTCCCTGAGAGCATGTTGCCTGAAAGGTCGAGCTCACCGAGGTTCGTGCAGTTGCCAATGGACGGCGGGATCTCGCCCTTCAGGGCGTTGTTGGACAGAACGATGCGCAGCAGGCCGAGGGATGCGAGCTCCCCTGTGAGCCATCTCGGCAAAAAGTGCTCGGATGAGAGCATCCTCTGTATGAGCCTTGGGAAAAGGTTCCCGGATGAGATCATCCTCGGCGATTCGTCCGCTGTCCCCCGTGCATCGTGTAAGCTCGTGCAGTTGGACAGCGCTGCGAAGAATGGCTCCAGGTTGTTGTCGTCGTGGCTCCGGAAACGGTTGTTAGACAAATGCAGGTACATGAGGTGCGGGGTGCCCGAGACGATGCTCGTAGGCAGCTCGTCGTCCAGCAAGTTGTTCTCCACATCTAGGATCTTGAGATAGGTGCAGCGGGAGAGCCATCGTGGAAGCGTCCCTGTGAGATTGTTGGAGTAGAGGTTGAGGACAAGAAACGAGCAACCTTCGGTGCTCGAGATGGCATGGGGATCTCGCCAGAAAGATGGTTATTGCCGAGGTCGAGGAACAAAATTGAGTTCAGTAGAAAGATAGTTGGTGGTATGGCCCCTGACAGATTGTTTCTCTGCAGGAGGAGATATCCGAGCCCGGCAAGGCTCCCGATGCTGCTTGGGATGGCCCCGGACAGCACATTGTCCGACAGGTCGAGAAGGCCGAGGCGTGTGGCATTTCCAATACACGCCGGAATTTCACCTGTCAAGGCATTGTTGGACAGCTCGAGCCGCTCCAGGCTCTTCAGCCAGCAGAGGGACGTTGGGATCGTCCCATTCAGCAAGTTGCTCGACAGGTTCATCCACGTCATGCTGGTCATATCCCCGATAGACGCCGGGATCGGCCCCTCGATGGCGTTCGACTCCAGATTGAGGTGCCGCAAGTTGCGCGGGAGCAGCGAGCCGATCCGACTTGGCAGCTGCCCACTCATCCCCACATTGCCGGCCTCCAACTCCTGCAAGCTCGTGCAGCTGGACAGCGCGACGAAGAAGGGCTCCAGGTTGCTGTTGTTGTCGTGGCTCTGGAAGCGGTTGTTGGACAGATGCAGGTACATCAAGGCCTGCTTGTCCGAGATGATACTCGTAGGCAGCTCGTCGTCCAGGAAGTTGCTCTCCACATCTAGCGACATCAGATTGGTGCAGTTGGCGATCCACCGTGGAAGCGTCCCTTCGAGCTTGTTGGAGTAGAGGTTGAAGTATATGAGCTGGCAGCCGTCGCTCGAGATGACGCGCGGGATTTCGCCAGAAAGATTGTTAACGCCCAGGTCGATGAAGCCCAACCATGTGCAGTTGAGGAAGATAGCTGGTGGGATGATCCCGGACAGGTTGTTTTGCTCAAGAACGAGATACTGCATGAACCTCAGCTCGGAAAGGGAAGGCGGTATTCCTCCATGGAGTTGGTTGTATTACCAAGGTCAATGGCTTGAATTTTCCGGAGGTTGGAGAGCTCAGCTGGAATCTGCCCGGTTAGCTTGTTGCCGAACATTTCAAGCTCCAGGAGACTTGTTAGGTTGCAGATGGCCAGGGGAATTTCTCCAAAGATGAAGTTGTTTTCCATGTAGAGGTACTGAAGGAGAGTCAGATTGCCGATGGACGGAGGGATGATGCCAGAGATGTTGTTGCTGGAGACGTTGAGGCTTCGGAGCTGCCTAAGGCTGCCGAGAGTCGGCGGAATGGCACCGGAGATGTGATTGTAGGAGAAGTCGAGTTGCCGGAGCCATGCTAGGTTGCCCAGAATGGAAGGGATGCTGCCTGAGATACCGTTGTTGTTCATGAAGAGGCTCTGGAGTTGCGTGAGGTTGCCGATGGACGTCGGCACCTGGCCAGAGATGCTGTTGTTGGACACGTCGAGGCTCCGGAGGTGTGAGAGCTCGCCGATGACCGATGGAATAGCGCCAGTGATGCCCATGTTGGCGAGAGAGAGCCCAACAACGTGCTCCCGCCGCCAGTCGCACCTGACGCCGGTGAAGCCGCAGACGTTGCCATTGGACTTGTTCCAGTCCGCCAAGGCCGCCGCTGCCGACGGCGGCAGCGTGAGCCGCTGCTTCAGGGTCAGCAGAGTCTCCTTCTCCCGCAGCAGGATCTGTCGCTGCCGCTCCCGCATGTCGCCGGCCTTCTTGGCCGCCGACGTCGATGCGGCGAGGAAGAGGACGGCGAGGATTATCAGGAGAATGGCCATGCGGACCATCATCCTCTCCTCGTCGGATGGCACTAGTAAAACACCGGGGATGGCGATGATCAGACCTATTAGGTAGCTAGATTGCACCTAAGCTACTACTACATGGAACATGGCAGTGGCATCTGTCATCGGCCGCTAGCTCGATCGAGATCAATCGATCTTGTTAGTGAGCTGCACTGCACCTACTGGAGAGTGGAGAGAGAGCCAAGCATGGAAGCTAGCTGCTGCAGGTCTGCCTTCCGTGGGTTGAAAAGTTGAAACGGCGGTCTAATGGAGGCCGCAGACTTCTGTGATGGCCATGATTGTGCGGCGCACGACGCACGGCTTTTCAACCTGGTTTGTGCACGATGAGTGGGTTGGGGCGCGCACAAGCCACTGAGCCAGTCGCGGCGAGGGCGGGGAGCATGTGTGCGCGGCCGCGCCACGGAGACAGCGACGGTGGCGAAAGTGACGGGTCTGGCCGCAGCGGTGGTGGGCTCCGGCGAGCACAGTGCAGGAGATTGTGGGAAGGTTAGCAACAGGGCTGTGCACTTCGTTTCAGGTTTGCTGCCGCACTCAGTGCGAGCGACAGTAGATCAGTCATCAGTGCATGCACCTCCTGAAGTGGCCTAGGCAACAGAATATGTCTCCCTCTCTTATCCAAGCCTTTCAGCTGCTTCAGCTTCTTCTTAGACGCTTTTTTTTTTTTGAAAGAAATCTTAGACGCTATTATGATATAATCCTGCATTCCAAAAACTATACCAAGCTTTGAAACACAAATAAATAAGTCATGAAAAGCTGGAAGAAAAATCATGGCTGTGGCAGTATGCTAGGTAGCATCAAGCATCTAAACATATTCCAATTCCAATTCCAATTCCAAAAGTGACTTTTACAGGAGGAAACAAACAAAAAATAACTTTTCAGGGAATCAGTAATGGATAATAACGAGCAATCCAATTTGTATTTTCGGTCACTTGTATATCCAGAGTTTGAGTTGAAAATTTAGTAGGATGCTACATGATATCACATTCTATACACCAATGTGTCGAGAAACTTTTCATGCCTATTTGCATGGTTTTTTTTAAGGCTGAGGGTGCCGTCAAAAAAAAAAAAGGCTGAGAGGTGAGGGCTACATATTTTCTTAGGGTAACCCGAACTAATAAGATGACCCTCTTACACTACTGGCAAGCATAGACTATCTATTCAGCCGTACTCTCTTAACCTCCCATAATCAATTCCAGACATGTACTGATACTGGGTACATATATCGCCAGAGTCAGCTGAACCAAACATCCAAACCATGCCTTAGAAGTGACCATAGCCCATAGGTTCAGAACATAGCAACAGAGAACTTCAGAAGGAACGAGAAAGCAACATTTTCCCTCCTAATGTTCCTCAAGATTTCACACCATCCAAACTTGACTGTTAACTAGTGCCTAGCCTAGGTGACTTCGCCTAAAATTTAGCCTGGTTATCTGAACCAAATCATAACTGCATCCTCAAAAGGTCACAGGTCACCAATCAGCATTCCCCTCTAGGTATAGGGACCAAAAATAGGGGAATACCGGATTTGGTCCTTGGTGTTAGGCTGTCAGCTATCCTATTGTTCACTGGCTAGTTTATCATGTCAGTTCTGAAAGGAATAACACCCATGTGATTTTGCAAGCAACCAACAAGTTGGAAAGAAAAAACAGAGTCCTCCCCAAGTTTGGTCTATATCCCGATAACCGCCTAACATTGGTTCAGTTTCCTCCCTCCAACTATTTCAGTTGGTCCAATCACCTTTAAAGAAATCTTTGTTTTTTGTTTCTCTATGCACAAATTGTGTTTTAGTTTCAAATTTCGCGAGGTGACAGAGGACATCATGTTTTGAGTTAGAAAAATATATTATGATTTTTCATCATTATGTTTTGTACAATATTGTACCTCTAGTGTTAATTTATTATTAAATTTTAGATAACTTATAATGTCCTCTATCACCTCACAAAATTTGATATTAAAACTCAACTTATAGGTGGAGAAACGAAAATAACAAATCCTGTTAAGGGGAAAACTAGACCAACTGAAATAGCTGGAGGGAAATTGAACCAAATGCGGGAGTAATTTGAACATTTTCCAATAAAATATAAAAACTACAGCTTTGGGAATTTATCTGGAAAATATCTTAAAACAGGGTTCGAATGATTAAAGTTTGGGAATTTTGCAAAAGAGAACTGGCAAAGACAAGCTACCAGAGAATGCAGGCAACAATGGTCAGCCAATATCAGGGGAAGATCCATTTTCCATCAGAGATATTCCAGGGATGGTCCCATGCTCCAACCTTATTGTGCCCAACATGCACACCCACCAGAGGGTAACCCCAGCATTCACTAGACAAACATGATTCACATATAAGCTTTTAGATGGCTTGGTCCACGCTTCAGCTAATAAATATCAACCTACAATTGTATATTGCTAGGCACGAATTGGTGGGCCACAAAGCTAAACCTATGGCACGTTATATATGCCTAGGTGACCAAGAAATGTCAATGAATGATTAACACTTTGCGGAGCAGAACTGTGGCTAGAAAGATCAACCTATACATCTAAATGAAACATTGTTAAATGATTTATAGTATAGGTACATCATGTCTTCCCTTGTTACCAAATCTAGTGGGATTTTTGTGGTGTCCAGTTTGTCCTCTGATGTTCCTCACTTAAAAACATGCTTAGTTAGCAGATTTCTGGCACTATTCCACCTTGGCAGATACGCTGGTTGTTAAGCAGATCACACACGCTATTTCAATTCAGAGTTCCACCACATTCCCATGAACAGCTAGCAGCAGGACAAATTAAAGATACTAGTAGTTCACACACTTGTTCTAAGTTAAGGTATATGTTCTTCTTAGTTAATAGAAATAGGCACGATGTTGTGTGTATTCATAAAAAAAACAATTTTCAGTATGTGGAAGTTAACAGATAAAGCAGAGTCTGGCCTTCCTAGTTCTCCAATGGTTTCTGAAGTGTTATGTGCAAATAGGCAAAGTAGAGTATAGCTTCTAGTACTAAAATTGTGAGAGCAAAGCCTATTCAGCACTTAGTAAAAGTTCATCAGATTCATACCCTTTTACACCATTCAAGAGAACCCTATGATTATGAGTTCAAGCGATGCCTACGGAAAGCCCAAGGCCCGATTGTGATGCTATGTCTTCGAAGTGTATACTAGTTAAATGCCTAATTTGTGATACATCCACGAGATGAACAGACAGTTGATAGTTCTGACCTTTACGATGGAAGTGATCCATAGGCCATAGCCGTCACGTGTAAATGTGTGCCAATTCCGTGCCATCCACATCAGAGAGAAATGATCACCTTTTTCTTTCTTCTGATAAGGTTGTATGAATACAAACGTTGTCATAGAAGGTCATTGACAGGTACTCCCTCCGGACGGTTTTCTTAGAGCAGGTTTAATAGTTTTCATAGGCTTCCACCACATTCCCATGAACAGCTACAACGGACAAATTAATGGTGGTGGAGCTCACTACTATTTAAGGCATAGTTCTGCATGCGGAGCCAATTGAAGCAAGTGTATGGCATAAAAAAAACAATTTTTCGTATGTGGGCGTGTCGTGAGACGCCTATTTTCTTCTCTCTCTTCACTTCTCTCTCCTCCACGTAGATATGGCAGCTGCTGGTAGCTTCATTATAAAATACTTGCTCTTAGGCGTATCAGCAAAATCTCGATACCAAGGAGAGCAATAACCACGCATCAGTATGCTCAATACACGCAGCGGGAAAGCGTATGGTCATTAAATGCATGCAAGCTCAGCCATGCACCCGAGTACCTAAATCGATAGGTCTTCCGGCACCCAAATAACAGACAGTTGCTCACCCAATACCATGCAAGGCCATTTAAACATTTGACCCGTCAAATTCCGTGCCACGCCTAATATAACTGCCAAAAGTCCAAAAACGTCTGGGAACGCCTAACAAAACCAACGAGGGGAGTAAAAGAATAATGAAAAGATCCATGGATCCAAAGATGGTCTCGTTGGCAGCATACCTGCTTATGAGAAAATTGCTGCTCCACTCGTCACTCGTCAGCATGGAGCTCTGCGTGTCAGCGCATCCCTTATTCTTGTCGAATTGACTAGCTCAAACCATGAGTCAAGCAGAACTGCAGTCAGTGCTGGAATTCGGCTCCCCTATTGCCAATCCTCTCGGTCCCCGCTAGGCGCTAGCCACTATGGTTCTTCAGTTACGTGGTGTACGATGAGGGGGCGCTGCCGTTATGGCAGGCCGCCCGTCCCGCGCATTTGCACGAGCAGGTGGCGGGCTTGGCTGGCTTCCCTCCGCAGCAGGGAATGGCGCGACGGAGACGACGCATTCGAAAGCTGAAACACGCCGCGGTGGGTCGTGGTGTGAGGCTAGCGCTAGCAGTGACCGGCCGATCACGGTGGCAGACGTCGACGCGTGGCTCAGACATGGCGCCCTGCGCTTGCGGCTGCCATCCATCTCGCGCGAGTTGGGTCACTAGGGTGCAGCGTGAATTCGCGATGCAGGAGAGGCGCAGGTGGGCCGGAGACGAAGCAAAGGCGGCAGGATGCCAACCCGCTTGAGTTCGGGGGGCCCAAGAGGGGAAATACACGGTCGCTTTCTGACTTGGGGGTCCCACTGTATGGTTGGTTGTGCCCGTGTAGGATTATTGGGCTCCTCATGTTAAGCCAATAGGCCCATACCCTACATATTTGATATATAGAGATGTTTATTTACATAATTTTTGCTTCCCCTAAAAATCCCCTCAGAAAAAAAATAATTCCTGATATATCTAAAAAAACATAATTTCTGCTCCATCTATTTCAAATTATAGATTGTTCTAACTCTTTAAATATATAGCTTTACTATGAATATGATTGGTTGCTTGTATTACCGTCATCCGAAAAAGAATACAATTCTAGATGCACTCTTGATTAAAGCGCCAACAGTTCAACCAAATATTTACTACGTAAAAGAATTGATGTCTAAGACATCAAATAAATATATTACCAAAATATATCTCACGGTAAATGTAATGATACCGTGATTTGAAATGTTGGACTTTTTTTTGAAAGATCCGGTTTCCGGCTTTGGTTAATTTAAGAAGGGTAGCAAAAGTCAGTTACATGCGCGAGGCCCTCCCCTCCAAGCCTAGGCTCAGTCGGGGGTTGAAATTACATTGATTAACTACTCCCTAAATGGTAAACTGCCGAATGTGAAGGAAAAATAAAATTGCAGCCAGCTAGTGACCAATGTCTTGCCATGTCGTTAATTGTTGACAGTAAGGCATGTACTGTCTTCCTTTCATTTTTGAAGACCACTGCATTCCGAAGAGTCCAAATGTTCCAGAGTGTCAGAATTGCCAAAGTGTGCTCCTTCTTACCCCCCTCAGCTATCAGATCAGTGAAGCAGTCTAAGACTTTGCAGGTTCTTGCGGTGAAGGTCCAAGACGACGAGTGCAGACGTTGACAGTTACCGCAGGATGCAACTGAATCCCAAACACTACTACAAACTGTGAGTTTCCCTAGGGTTAATATTTCTAGGAAAAACCCTTCAAAACCGTTGGGAAACATGTTTCCTAGAGTTTTTCGTGAGGAAAAAGACCCCCTAGGGAGGATTTCGATGGGAAAGAAAGTCTTTCCCTACGGTTTCTTCTAAAACCCTAGGGAACCATTCTTTCCCTAGGGGATCCACCCCCTAGGGAAACTGCCTCACATGTCAAAAGCCCGACGTGTAAAGGAGACCAACGTGGGAAGGAGGTTCCTTCTTTCCCTAGGAATCTAAAACCCTAGGGAAACAATTATATTATATAGAACAGATTTACATTCAAATTCAAATGTACAAATATTTTGAATTCAAATTCACTTTCACATGGACCATAATTTAGCAGTCATTTCATCCAATCCATAACCACAAATCCATACATTTAGATTTATAATCTTATCACAAATCCATACATTTAGAGTTATAATATTAGCACAAAACCACAGATCCATAACACAAATCCAAGGCTTAACGAGTTGATTAACTACAAGTCTACAACTCATGGTTCCCAGCAGCAAGAATATCAAGAAAAGAGTCATGGGGCTCCATCTCGTCGGGTCACCGTGGGTAGCTTGTCACCAGGGTAAAAGTTCTCTTCACGCCCGTGTTGCATTATCTGCAGCATAACCAAATGAGTTTGTTTTTTTAACTAAAAAGATCTAGCCAGTAGCCACAGATGGCAGTAGCAAAACACAAACACAGTTTGCAGGTCACTGCATTATTGCAGACAACATAATTTTTTGCAAGGTAAACCTCAGGAAAATGAAAACTGAGCAAATAGATAGAATCCACTGAGCGTCGCGGCTAGTTCTGTACTCTATTCGCTTTACACAATTAATAACCTTCAGTCATAACTATTATACTAGAGAGAATATCTCAATTCCAAGTATCTAAGTAAGAAGGAACTTGGCGACATATATACCTCTGCCACTTCCTGACTCATTCCCTCTTTCCATTCATGATCAAGAAGAGCATATAGGTAACTGGAACCTGAACCTGAAATTCAGAGAAAACATAACAAGTTTTTCATAACAGTCTGTGCTGGAATGCTATGGAATACCTTGTTCTGATAAGCTAGCAACCTAATCAAGTTGGCTGAAACTTTAACGGTAGCTTGTCCAAGCTGAATTCTGCATAGGAGGGTAACTTTAGCATCATATTTATCAAAAGAGGCCTATTCAGTATATTTATTTATCAAAATGAGATAACTGTTTGGTTGTGTATGAAGAATGAACTAACATGTGTTGGTGGAGGAAATAACATACATAGTCCGAAATGACTTGTGCATCAGCAGCCTGTGACAAAATGAAAATAGAAAGAGTCTTAAATGTGAACTAAAACTTGCAAAAAGGGATGTGCCATCTCTGACACCATGCAAAGGAGGAATTACTTTCGATTAAGACAAAATAAAATATGGCGGTATAAAAACAGCAATGAGAATAACTACTAGATCATATGTTTTTGTTGATTCAGATTAACAGTCGGATATAAGCTATCTACGTCAAGGAATCATATGCAATTCAGTGTACATCAAAGAGTTGGACTAACCTGTATTTTTTTTCTTCTTCAGAAGTGAAGGCCGACAGAAACTCATCAATCAATATAGTACTAGTAACCAAATTCCTCTAATCTAGTTTTCGCATAAGGCACAAAAAGTAGTTGTTTGGCCATTGTCTAAATGTCGGTTTAAAACCTGCCTAGAGAATGGGCATTCAAAGAACAAGTGATGTGCCGTTTCTAGATCCTTTTCGCATAAGGCACAAAAGTAGTTGTTTGGCCATTGTCTAAATGTTGGACTTTCAGTAGCGTGTAATCCACTTGAAGTGTTGGACTTTCAGCAGCGTGTAACCTTAATTCTACTCATGAAGATGTTGATTTTGTACTGACCTTCAACTTTTGTCAGCACTAGGATTTGAAATTTGGAACTGAGATAGCACCTGCAACTTTTGTCAGCGCTAGAATTTTGTACAACTTTGAACACTGATGCCCTGATTCATGCACAAGTGATTACTACAACTTTGCACACTTCACTGTCTTACCCATTGTCTTTTTTTCAAAGATCTGGTAGTCCGCTTACCCATTGTTACCTGTTGTCAATATTCACTTCGCTTGCATTGTTAGTTAACTGTTAGGAGCTAGCTAGTAGGATGCTGGCACTGATGATATAAATATTTTAGAAATTAGAATGTGCCTCATAGATGTGTGTGTCATACAAGTGCTAGAGAAGGTAATGCTACTGCTACTAATCTGTTGAAGGTACACATAGAAATGGATTCACCTATAATTGTGAAATGGAAACTGATGCAATTCTGAAACTTGAGATTCATGTTTCTTTACCTCTCTGTCATTTGTCCATCATGAACCTGTGATCTGAAAAATGCTTATCTAAAAAATTTGGACTGAAAACTTGTTAGTGAGAATTACTTCTGAAAATTATGGGTTCAGGTTCAGGAAAAATTATGCTTTTTCTAAATTCTGACTTTTGTATGAATGTTCAGTTTCATTGGACACAATTTACTATGTATGTTTTTTAGAAAGGACGGCAAAAAGCTTTTGCCGCTGATTTTATTAGACGATGGAAAGAAAAAAACAACAATTTACAACTCATTTGTACAACTTTTTCTTTACATCTAGAAACTACCACTACAAACTAGGGCCTGAAAGGCCCGACTAATAAAAACAACTACTCTGAAAGGCCCGAGATAATACAATTTACTATGCATGTATTAAGCTGAATATTTTGTTGTTCTGTAATTTAAAGTTCTCCAAAAATAGCTTATTTTTGAACTTCTGAAAGAAGCTTCCAATGGCAGTCTAACTGAATTGCTAGTACTTCTAAAAAGTATGATGTCTTCTTCTCTGCCAAGATCAAGATGAGTAGCTGGCGAACCAGTTAATGTCATCATGAATCATTAACTATGTAGTAACACTCTGTTCGGAAATGGAATGGCAGTGTGAAATGTAACATGATAGCGTGAGTCTGAAATCTGAATGTGAAAAGACAGTTTTGCTTGTTTTCTAGTGAACTGAATGATGACAAGTGGTAGCAGTACTTGGCTAGCGTGAGTTAAATATTGGTCTATACGACCAGCTAGCCACAGAATGGTACATAAGAGGCACATTTCTACTTGATCATAGCTATATGAATACATTAAACAGCTTGCAGACAGTCAAATAGACAGCCCATTGTACAATCTGTCTGTGTGTTGGATTCCATGAACTTGTAGATAATCCTCTGTGTGCGGGCTGTACATGCCCTAGGAGAAGCCGGTGAAGCCGTTGCTTGAGAGGTCAAGGCGAACCAGTTTGGTGCATCGGCCAAGGCTTTCTACTGGTATCTGCCCTGACAGTTGGTTGCCCTGCAACGAGAGAACACGGAGCTCGGTAAGGCTCTCGATGCTGCTCGGGATGCTCCCTGAGAGCATGTTGCCTGAAAGGTCAAGCTCACCGAGGTTCGTGCAGTTGCCAATGGACGGCGGGATCTCGCCCTTCAGGGCGTTGTTGGACAGAACGATGCGCAGCAGGCCGTGGGATGCGAGGTCCGCTGTGAGCCATCTCATCTCAAAGTGCTCGGCTGAGAGCATCGACATGAGCCAGCTCGGCAATTCGTACCCTGTCGACCGTGCATCCTGTAAGCTCGTGCCATTGGACAGTGCTGCGAAGAATGGCTCCAGGTTGTTGTCGTCGTGGCTCCGGAAACGGTTGTTAGACAAATGCAGGTACATGAGGTGCGGTGTGCCCGAGATGATGCTCGTAGGCAGCTCGTCGTCCAGCAAGTTGTTCTCCACATCTAGAATTTTGAGATAGGTGCAGCTGGAGAGCCACCGTGGAAGCGTCCCTGTCAGATTGTTGGAGTAGAGGTTGAGGACAAGAAACGAGCAGCCTTCGGTGCTCGAGATGGCATGGGGGATCTCGCCAGAAAGATGGTTATTGCCGAGGTCGAGGAACAAAATTGAGTTCCGAAAGATAGTTGGTGGTATGGCCCCTGACAGATTGTTTCTCTGCAGGAGGAGACCTCCGAGCCCGGCAAGGTTCCCGATGCTGCTTGGGATGGCCCCGACAGCACGTTGTCCGACAGGTCGAGAAGGTCGAGTTCTGTGGCATTTCCAATACACGCCGGAATTTCACCTGTCAAGGCATTGTTGGACAGGTCCAGTCTCATGACGCCGCTGGC
>JADLZK010005376.1:0-113618 GCA_015847255.1 Hyparrhenia diplandra | reverse complement strand
AGATTCATTGGGAGGGAAAACAAATACTTGCATATTGCTACTATATCACCTTCAGTATATTGCTTGAAAGAGACATTGCGCACACTTGATTATGTACACCTATCTACTGTCTCAGAAGCTAAATGAAGCTACAACAGAGTAGAAGATAACATGACCAAGTTCAAAAGTATCAACCGCTATAGATCACAGAGAACTTAAGAGCTGTGTGACATGATTTAACAATATACTTATTACAAAATGACTGACTCCAAGCACGATGCCAGAACAGCCTTAGAATCCAGTCAAGTCTGAACAGCGGCAGAATAGCCTGTTCAGGCCGGTGCTGTCCAGGCTCTGCTCCTTGTCGGTGCCTAGCTTTTGGAAGCTCAGGACGAGTGGTTCATCAAGTGCCTGTACAACATAAAGGTTAGAATTCTTGACATTGTCGACCTCACTGTCTCTTGATGTTACTCTGATTGACGCATTCTGTTTTAAATGCAGGGTTATCCTACATGTGGATTCATACGCTCTGAATTGGAGTATGAGGCCTTGGAAGCACAGACACACCAATTGCACGCCAAATTAAAAAGAAGAAGAATTGCAACAGGTTGTAGCTGAGCTTTGGAAATTGAAGGCCCAACCTGCTGAGCCAAAGCCTGGACTGAATCCTGAATTGTATCTTGAATTGGACATGAGGAAGTTGCAGATTGTGGTACTGGTGGAAATCAAGGAACAAAGCTGAAGCAATGGCTTGACTGAAAGGAACTGAGCATTTTGGTCATCTGGGCATGCAACGCATTATTGTGGAAACTGATGCTGTCAACGCGGCCGGTGCCTTAAGCGGAATTCATTTTGATAGATCTTTATTAGGCACTATGTTTAGAGATATAAGAGCAAAAATGATGTATCATTTTGTTCAGAGCTTTGTTTCTCATTGCCCTAGGCTTGTAATTCAATAGCTCATACATTAGGAGAAATTGGTCAAAATTGTAATAATGGACCTGTTTTCTAGCAGGACCATTTACATGAATACATTGTTGTTCTAGTGTCTAGACAATGTGATTAATAGATATTTTACTTCAAAATATATATATATATATATATATATATATATATATATATGTCATATAGGTCACGAGAAGTTGAAATCCAGATCGTGTGGAATAAAAAATTTAGATAATATTTTCTATTTCATTGATAGAATTGAGCAGATGTCATTAGAGAAGTTTGTAAATTAACATCCCAGATTCACAACCTTCGATGGAAGATGACAAGTGGGATGTAGAGAGAGAGGTTGTGCCAGGTTGGACTGCCACATAGGCGAATGAAGCGCCACGAGTGCAAAACCACTTATCCAAACCGCCCCAGGGGTTATTTGACCGGTTTTGAAAGTTCAGGGGGAAAAAAACCCCGGTTTTATAGGTCAGGAGGTTATGTAGACTTTTTTCAAAAAAAAATGGCGCCAGGATTGGCATTTTGCACGAGGGCTGACTTCTAGGAGACCAAACTGAGGCACTTAGTTCTGTCAAAAAAAAAGGCACCTAGCATTTGTACTATATATACTTTTCAGTCCCATGCCATCCCTAAGAAAGTGCAGAATAAATGTTATTAGTATTATTACTATTCTATACATCGAGTATACACCTCAGTGGTTCAGAAATAGCTGAAATGGTGCAAGAAATGAATGTGCCGACACCGTCATGGCACCAAATTCAGGAATAACAATGCTTCATGCATGTTCAGCTATACAGAATTTCCAGTTATCAGCACTTGGAACCTTGTTCATCAGAAGAATCTTACTGTCAGATTTATTATCAATGATGTCCATCCATCTATGCTTTCATCATTCAGTCCTCGAAATGGAATGAGTTGTGGTACCAAGACCAATACCCTAGCACTCCACCATTTGTAGTGCTACGCAAAGTCACTAACCTCGCAAAGTCACTAACCTGACCAAAGAGTCGAAGGACATGGTCTCGCTGAGAAATCAGCAGACATTTTCCATGGCAACAAATGCCTATACCACTGCCATAAAAATGAACAGCAGTAACCGGCGAGGAACAGAAAACCGCTAAAATTGTCTCTCATCTCAGTTACATGGCTACCTGCTGAGTGCTCTAAGATTGAAGTGCGAGGAGTGATTTTCACATGCATTTACTCAGAATCCATGGTGTCCTCTATAACCTCTCTGCCCGATAAGATATTGTCATATGCAGTTACTCAGAATCCTCGGTGTCCTCTACAACCTCTCTGACTGATAAGATATCATCACGTGGATGAGCTGTTTCCACAATAACACTAACTTCATCTCCCACTTTCCCACGTGAAATTGCCATTGTAACTTGCATCCCAACCTGTAAGTGGCATTAGCTATTAGCATTGGAAGAACGATACTCATGAGAGGAAAATGGAAAACAAACGGAGACAGTTTACAGCTATTCATTCACTCTGATTCACGATACAACCAGCAGAACTAATAGCTCGGTTAACCGTTGCTGCAAATAAAATCCATAGTTTTCCTAGAACTGTCCAGAAGATCTGGAACTCAAGAGCATCCAAGGTGATCCTAGGACTCCGACTGGAAGAGGTTAACCAACCTCCCCCACTGACCATCCATAGGTTGGATCTTTACTACTCTAATTAGCTATCTTCATTATTGGTTCTAATGGGAAAAGGGTGTCATTTGCTTATCTTCTCTTTAGCCAGTTTCAATAAGTTTGGCTAGAATTACTTGCTTAAGTAGTTACAAAAAACTATGAAGTACAAAATCCATATCCATACAATCAGAATCAAAATCAGACTGAAGTAAACAATGGCAGTAGTGGTTCAATTATGTACAAATAAGCTCAGTAAACTGACTGACCATCACTAACAGGTAAACCAAGTCCTTTCCCCCATATTTTACAGCATGTGTTTTTGGTCAACACATTCAGAAGGTAAAAACAACTTTTTCTTATTTAAAATGGGGGAAGGAATCAATTTTGTTTGTACGCGCTACAAATTTGCCAGAAACAAGTCAGCAACAAAGTTCTTGGAATTAAAGAAAAGACCACAAATTGACCAGAAGTGGCATGCATCATCTGGGATCAGCCAGACTGGTAAACCCAGAGCAATTTAGGACAACGGTTACTTGGAACATATACTGCTCCAAATGCTGTATTGGTGAAAGCAAAAAATAATTTTATATAAAAACCTGAAACAGCAAGTAAAAACTTATCATAAGGAGAACGTCAGTTCACCTCCACCAAAAGCAGAGTCCCCATACGATCCTTGATAAACTTCAGAATCAGTGCTCTGTACTTCCTCCCCTTTGGTTGTCGCCTCAAGTATTCCAACAGCCAGTACCGCAAGCTGTTGCTATGAAGCCTCCTAGCTACTTTAACATGCATGCTCGCAATAAATGTCATTCCTTCTAGATCACCAGCTGAATATGGTGGAGAATCACCTCTAAGAAAAGCTTTTACCTACAATTCAGTTCCCCATAATATTTGAAACTAAGTCAAGCTGTTGATATATTCTTTGGATCAAGGTACAATGATTAAATAATGAATTTGATAACACTATCAGAAAGCTGGAGACATCAAAATAAAAATGCACAATCTCCAAATTTCTTGCATGCTATAAAACTTTTCCTGATTCATAAGCATATTTACCTGATAATGAGCTAGCAGATCAACATATCTTGAATAGGAGAGGTGAACTGCACGTAACCAGGAATACCAAGTACACCATGTGGTACAGGTTTTTGAAAATCCATTTCTGCAGCACGGAGCACACTGATATTGGCAAAGCTCCTTGCAGGCCCCTCAGGTAGATGAGAGAACACTGACACTGCTGTGTTGGACTGGGGTGACCTCTATATGGCAAAGGGAGGTTGTTGTCAGAACCAAAGGCAGCCACTGCCTCGCCACAAAAAGTATCATCATTTCAGATACAAGCTGCATTGCTGGATTGGCTTGATCTTCAACATATAGATTGATATTTGGTTCAGGATCATCAGGATTTGACACCTTGATGCGTGGCTCTATCATCGCAGTGTCTATTGAACCCTGCAGACTTAAAAGTCAACTTTAAAGGAAACAAAATGCAGCAAGCGGTTTCCAGAAATACAAACTTTTGACAAAAAAGTGGAATTACAGGCTGATGAAGTGAGAACCAAAAGAAAATAAATACTGCCGATGGACAATGGAAAATATCCAGCAAATTTTAGGAATCTTACTTTCTAATATACCTTATTGTCAGCTGGTGAAATGTGTAAGAGTAAAATTTGGTTTGTTTTCCCCAAGAAACATGTCAGGGGATTGTCCAAAAGCATCTATGTCATGTTAAAGTGTTATTGTTTCAAGATTTATACGTACACTGAGTGGTGTTTTCATTTGCTTGCCATAAGTGACCTGTGCAATGATGCATTATAAATCAGTAGAGAAGACGATTTTGCACATACCTGGCTATGACGCCACTGTGCACGAATGGAAGCAGCTTCTTGAAGAATCCTTAGTTCTTCCTCTTCTTCCAGGTTCATGTAAAGCAATTCAGTTGCACTCTCATATGTCAACATATAGGTAGGTTTGATGATTGAATTCTCTAGAGTATATTCTGCAATACTATTCACAGCACAAATGGAATGTGGAATGTCAATGAATGTAATATACGCTAAAGAAACTCCTTTAAAAAAAAAAAAAAAAGCCAATCGAAAATTACCTCCCATCTGGGTTTAAAACAACAGATACAGTTACAGATTTGCATTCTTTACCCTGCTGCAAGCTCATAGCATTCATGGCAAGCCTCTCTGGGAACATCGGAATGGTAGCAGTTGGTAGAAAGATTGAGGTTCCTCTGTGCATTGCCTCCCTGTCGACAAGAGACATGGTTTTGTAACACATACCAAATGCAGTGATAGAAGGGATAAAACAGAAGAGTGGCAATGACCTATCAATGATGCTACGAGGTTTGACCAAGCATGTTGGGTCAGCAACATGTATCCAGACCTTTATCCTACCATCAGGAAGCCTAGTTGCGCTCAATGCATCATCAAGCTGAGTCACCAAGAATTCCAAATGTTTCATAGATTTATTGGTGGTAACTAACAATCCATTCTCTGTGGAAAGATGCTATGGTAGAAGAAATAAAAACATACTTCATCAGCCTCATCCACATCAATGGCGTACACTTTCAAAGTTGAAAGATCCTTCCTGATATGCTGAAAAGATAAAACATCAAAATGAGAAAATGTATGTGTACATATATATAGAGTGGAAGCATCCCGTAGTAACTAACTATACCATGTCCGCATCAGGGCTGTCCGCCAGAAGCTCCTCTGCAACTGACAAAACATCATCCGTGTACCTTATACGGACATCGTACCTGAAAAGGTCGAGATTGACATGCACAGGGAAGTATCCAACATTTATGAGGAGCTTTAGAGCAGCTGATGATGTCCTCGTGAATCCCATAGCTTTGAGAATCTGCTACCACATAAAAGACCAATTTCACAAACATCAAAAGATGGAAAACTTAACAGCTCCATTCAATAAAGAATGGTACTTCCTTTGTGCAGAAAAGAATGCAATTCTATGTGCATTCTTGGTTAAAGTGCCCAAAGTTTGACCAAATGGCAAAAGTATTAATGCTAATGATGCCAAATCAGTATATTATGAAAATATATCTCATGACAAATCAAATCATGCTTATTTAGATCATAACTATTTATACTCTTTTATATATAGTTAACCAAACTTGAGATATTTAAACTTGTTACTGTGCTAGAATTGCATTCTTTTCTGGACGGAGCGAGTATAAATTAAAAATTGTTTAGACTTTAGACTACAGACTTATATGAACAAATTAATACTCATTGAGATAAAATTTCATTATAAATTGTTTCTTGTTTCTGGACATTCAACAGACCATCGTATTGTAAGCAAATTGAATACTTAATGCGATATTGAGTATGGTAAAAAAAGATAGTGGGATCTGATGTACTACATTTCCTGCTAATCTTCTTTGTTCGTCGTCACATGCATCAACTGCATATGCTTGAAGAGCCTCAATTTTTTGCCTGACTTTTCCTTCCACTAACCATGAAGTTTTAGGAGGCTTGGACTCCACAGGCAATTCTTTGGCAGACTTGAGTAAGTGGACAAATTCCTCCAGTTCCTTCTCAGCTGCCTCTTTAGCAAGCTTCCGCCGTAGGAGTTCCTCTACCTACTACCAGATAAAAGAAAATAAGTCTACCAACCAATGCAACAATGCAGACATTAAGCAATAAGAGTAATTTAAGGAAATCTGCGGTCATTAAATATACAAAGTAAATGAAGGAGAATATAATTGGTGGAATATTGGATATGTTGCGTTGGGCTTCACGGGCTGATCAGCAGCCGGATCAATAGGACCGGGCGCCTAAACGAGATCAACCTCTCCCCCCGGGGGGGGGGGGGGGGGTTGGGGGGAAGCGGCGGCAGCGTCTAGGGTTAGGATCTAAACCTAGGCGAGTGATACCATGAAGGAGAATATAATTGGTGGAATATTGGATATGTTGCATTGGGCCTCATGGGTATATAGAGTACATAGGCGATAGGACTAACACCCCACATGGGTAGACAATGTGGTATTATTCCTATTACTCTAACAGTAAAAATATGTATGTAAAGAAACATGCCAGATTACAATATTGGACATTTGGACGTTATAGCACTCAATTGTGAAGCCAGACGAATAAAATGAAAACAAATATATGGCCTCAAAATATGTTTCTTCTAGGAAGAATTAAAGTCAGTATAGAATTGACTGCACTACAGGTAGCCCCATGGACATAAAACTCAAGTTATCACAAGATCAACTAGACACAGCCCCCTGAGATGGTGCTATAATAAAAGATGTGCCATCTTATTTGCTAAAATCATCCAAAATATTAACATGATATTTAGTCACACATATATTTAGAAAACATACCTGAGCAGGTGAACGAGGCTGGTACATGGAATAATCTCTGCTCTCTACCTTGACAAAATATACTACATCCCTTGACAACAAGAGATGTGCACAGTAGCTTTCCAGAGACTCCTTGGTACCGTACACTATCTGAGGACATCACAAGAATCAAATATGAGTAGGAAAGGGAAAAAATAGGAAAACAGAAAAAATTGGAGAACCTCTGACCTCTGCAAATTCCTCAACTGTGATTGATTTATCCTTCTCAGACAGCTCCATCCAAGCACATTCCAAAACAGTTGGGTCCTGTTAATAGATAACATGATCATCCTGAAGCACATTATACACATGTATGTACAGCTTGTTAAGGTATGTTAAGGTATATTAACATACCTTAACACAGCTCATGCAGCAGTACTTACCAAAAGATCTTGCGTTCTCTCAAGAAACTCATCTATTCTTGAATACTCAAAATTCATGATACCAGGTACAACATATGTAACCTGCTGGGGCTTTATCGATGACAAGATACCATTCTGTACAGAAGTAAAAGTCATGTTACTACAGAATCCATAAGAACAACAATAATACATGTATGTTCAGGTACAATTTAACTAAACTGTATAGTCTACTGGAAAAGTTATAGCTATCCATTAAAAAAGGACCTGATCTGTCACCATCCAGTTTTTCTTTCCATCAGGTCTTTCAACAACAGCAAGCAAAGATCTCTCGGAATCTTTCTGAAATTCAAGCAGCAATCCTTTCTGTAATGTTTTTTTGTCTATCTTATTGTCAGGCAATTCCTTTGTGCCCTGCAATCCTATCCTGAAGTAGAATAAGAAATTGCAACAGTAAGTTTCAGTGAGCTTTATTGTTAGAAGAAATGAAATAGTGATAACAAATTTAATAGCCATATGAATCATTTCAGAAATTACGATAAACATCTTGTGGAATGAAAGTAAGAAGAGGAGAAAACACCACGTAACGGGCAGCATCATGGTAATATTACCCACATAAAATGGCAGTGGTATTGGATTAACTGGCTGAATCCATCCTAATGGAGAGTTTCATAATGTTGTTTCAAGAATGCCATGTCAGATATAATGCAACGAAATATGGATGAAAGAACCACTCTCAATGCATGGTTTCATTCTACTGTTTCGATGTTTCATAGACATTTGATTCCATGACTCATTTAGAGTTGGAAAACAAGCCAAGAGAGTTTCATCTACATTATTCTTCTCTATTCTTAATTCTTAAAAACATTGCAATGTTATTAAAAATGCTTATGTGGCAACCTATTAAATACAAATGAAACATGGATAAAACTCACGCTAAGACTGACCTAAATTACCTCATTTTAAGCCCAGCTACTGACATACATCATTATATGCTTTCTGCAATTCTGTCATGGGCATAATTATAGAAATGATAATGCCTATTGCATAATTTTTTGAAGTAAACCAAAGAGTAGTCTCATTATGATGCAATAGTTGACCATAAGTTCCTCATGGAGACAGGGGAAATCAGAGAGTTTGAGTGTGCAGCCACTCATAATGCAAAAGATCAAATGCCCTGACAGAAATTCAGGGGTTCAGACATTACCCCCGCCTAAGTTAATTCAGCTGTTTCAGTATTCAAATAAAGCACTCGCAGTTCGATAAGCTATTGTATCTAGAGAAGCCAAAATGTCTTATAATTTGGGATAGAGGAATTAGTTCAGTGGAATTCAGTATCTATCGTCACAAGCAACCAGCGATATACTACAAAGAAGTGTGCAGCGAGAATTACTTTGCCGAGACCCGGACGCGCCGGCGGGAGCGGAGCTCATCCATAACGGAGTCCACAATACTATGGGCCAGGCGGCTGCCGCAGCCGCCGTGGAGGACGGAGGAGCACCCTCCAGCGAAAGCGGCGGCTGGGCGGACGGCGCGTCGGAGGGGGTGGAGACGGAAGAAGGCGAGCGCCGCCGTGGAGCAGCCGCCCGCTGCCCGCGCCGCCATGGGCGAGGGTCCCATGTACCCGCGACGAATGGCGGTTGGGGGCAGGGTTTAGTTCGCCGGCCACGCAATCTCTCTGCCTCTCGGGTGGGGTTTTGGCTGGGGCTGGCGATAAGAGGCGAAGACGACGAGCTCCCGCGGCCGCGAGTGGAAAGGCGACGATGAAGTGGGGGATGAGTCACAGTGAATTGACATGTGGGTCAGATTGGTGTGGGCCTCCGTGTCAGAACCCAAGGTCCCTGCGACTCGGCTATTTCTACGTGGGCCTTAAGGATGGGTTTTTACATGGGCCTGACGCCTTGGAGACGCGTGGCCTTTTCCGTTTCCCTCGTGTTTGGGCTTAGCGGGAAGCGGGCCATATGTCCGTGACTCCGTAGCTGAGGTGCCTGTACAAGGAGTATGTATTTTTCAAAGAGCGAGAGATAATGGCAGGAGACTACGCTTCACTTTAGTCAGATTAAATTGCGGTTGCGAGATGTTGTGTCATGTTTACATTTATCATATCTTTTTCTTTGAAAGAACCGGTTACCCGGCTTTGATTAATAATACATTTTGCATATCAATTTATGGGTTTTAACGCACATGTTTCAGGCGATGGTCAGACAGTGAGAGAGTGTTAAAGTGTCAATATCACATGATGAAAAAGTATCATTGACAACTAGCTACAGCTTCCATCCATCAACCAGCCCTGAATGAATTCCTGATATCGGGCATGTTTGGTTTGTAGCCGCACTTTGCCAAACCAAACTGTGGCGAGATGTGGCGGAGGCGAGGAATATCATCGCCACACTTGTGGCGAGAATACAGCACTGCATGCAAGTAGTAAATTTGGTGGCAGCCTAAATTTAGTAATGAACCAAACACCCGCCTGCATAGTTGTGGTTGTCTAACTTGTGCTGTGGCGAGCTGTGGCTAAGAACCCAACAACCCAGTACGTACTGGGAAAGCTTTTAATGTCCTGTTGTGCCTTTTCTGCGGATAATGTCAAATTTCCATCATCAGAAATTTCAGAATACAAATAGTAGCACCTGGTGGTTGGTTTTCAGGCAGCGATCGATTCCTTTCAGCCAGCGTGTTCTGGATCCGAGCACGCACAGGCACATGTCCCTCTCGTCCCGTGGCAGCACATACCGAATCAATCTAGGATGCACTGCATGGCCGTATCCCCAACAGTTAGCTAATTAATGCGAGAGCGATGCCCGAGCTCACTCGCTTTAATTCTGGCCAACACGCTGACGACCTTCTAGAAGCCAAAACAGTAGTATCCTATCATGGACGTAGGAGGGGATGGCAACGGGGGGGCACCCGCCGTGCCTGTACAGAAATGCCCGTGTGGCGGAATGCCCGGACAAGGGACCAAGAAGCAGACAGCGACTCGACCAGTGCAGAACAGTGTGAAATGCCGGGCGCGTCTACTAGATTTAAAGAGTAAATTGGTTGTGGAGAAAACCCGGCCACGTATCCATACGCGCGGATTTTGAGATCGAGAAATCACGCCATACTCCACCCAGTCCCTCGATAAACTCCTTTTCTACTGATGGCTCCTTCGAAGCACGCGCCTAAAAAAAAAAAAAAAAAAAATAACAGAGTACCTCGTCGCCTCCATGCCCGGATTTCAGTAACCCTAACGTAGCACTACCCGAAATAGACAATTCGTACTTAATGCAGTCAACTGCCATGGCCTAAATTCCGGATCCGGGCGTTCCCCCACTGATCCGCCCGGTACGCCGCTTCTACATGCTGGGTGCGCATTTAGGCCCACGGCGTGGCGTCTGACCCGGGCGGCGACGCGGCGGCACTTGCCAGCCTGGGCGGTCAGCCTTATCTCCTCCCCACGCCGTTCCTCTCTCCCAAGCCCGTTGCTCCTCCTTCTAGCTGCCTTCGTGTCAACATCTCCATCGCGTGAACACATTTATGGCTGAATGTTCTTGATTGCGTTCGCGGCCTTAATTTATTAACCGCTTTACTCTGTATTTTCCTTTCGTTTGATTTCTATGTTGATCTCTTTTTATTTGTTTTTGGCAGGACCTACTTGGCCGGTGACAATATGTGCCTTGATTTGGCTTATACTCTAGCACACCATGTGTTTGTGATATTGCCTAGGCAAAGGTTAGACAGCTCCTAATTCATTTTGGCATCTTGTCCATCCAAATCCCTTTAATATTATGTTGCACTTTTTCTCAAGGGATCCTCGCTGAGGTATGCAACATTCAATTTAAATTTTTAGGTTCTTCCTGCTGCAGGTCGTCACTAAGGTCAAACCAGAGAAAAGGTTGACTTAGTACTTTCTAAATGATCGTCATTCCATGATTTATGGAGTAATCAGCTTGATTTGCCTTTTATTTTTGTAAAGGTCTGTTTGCTAAGTCTGTAAAAGAAAATTACTAAGCGTAAGCTTATGCCTTGGAATGCAGATGTTATATCTGTATATGCACTCCGTTAGCTCATTCTCTCGTGGCTGCACTACCATGTTGCAAATCAATCTGTCATCGGTATATATCGATGTCCTTCATCTCAACTACTTCATCCATGATCAGAAGGCTCTCTTTAGGCTACCATAAAGTTCTCGAGTAATTGATTTGTTAAAAAGGGATGGAAAAAGCATTAGCTTTGATAGCAGTCCAATGAATCCCTCATATATTGTCATGCTCCATATTTTTTTAAAGTTGTCCCACACAAAGTTTTAGGCTCTTGGTTTGCCATTTTCAGTTTTTGTGTAGGACTGAAGCCGAGGATTTAGTATGAGAGGCACTTCGAAATAGACAGATAGCATTGCTCAAGGTACACTTGCCTTGACCTTCGCTACCGTGTGACCGACTACCAAGAATTGTGCATCTAAAGAAAGTAGCTGATCCAGTCAGGTATATTAGTGACCATGTGTTTGTGACGTTGCTTAGGCAAAAGATAGACAAATATCTATTCACTTTAGCACCCTATCTGTTAAATTTGATTTCTTTAATCATCCTGTCGGGTTGATTTGCGAAAGGTCATGATTGCATACCACAACAAAAGAAAGATCTTTTGGGTTGAAAGAATGCAATCGAAGCACATGGTTGTAAATTATCTTTGATCGAAGTTCTGTTATCACCGCATTTAATGTATCTGCCTCATAGTTACTCAAAATTTGATATAATGCTCATGTTGAAAGAAGGATTGGGGTAGCATAGAGGTTGATAGAAATTTCATTTTTCATGTAGGCTTCTCGATGTCTTTTGACATTTATTAGTAGCTTCCGTGGGTCCCCTCAAAATTTGTTCCTTTTTAATCGAATACGATCTTTTTATTGGTTAGCGTAAAAAATGATCCTTTTATTCATGTTTGTCTTCTTTGACCAAATTTGGTTGTCAAGATTCATCTTAGCTTCTTTGTGAGATATAGTGGATCCATTGATATTGCCTATGGTGAACCCTTGATAGTGGATCCATTGTAAATCTGGTCAAATTTATTCATTTTTTACTTGATCCGGTCCTTTTTGGTCTAAGAGCAATGGCGGGGGCCGTGGCTGTTATTCTAGGTGTGACAACATTAAGTCCATTGTCCGATAAAAAATTTTTTTTGTTTCAAGTAGGGAACTTCCATTGTTAATCATGGTGTATGCACTGGCTTTAATTATTTGTAAACACATTGCGGTTTGAGTTCCCGGGATGTTTGAAGAAATGAGAGGGGTTGGACTAACTTTAGACATTGGGTTTTGGTCTACCTTTTTGTGACTGATTGTTCGGTATTTTTACATTCCTATGCCCTCAGATTGGAGATTTTATGGAAACATAAGAACAGAATCCTATGGAGCTTGTCATTTGAACATGATTGGTCCAATATTTCACAAATGCAATGCCCCTCCGGAGGTAACGGTCCTTCCATTTATTTGTGATGTTTCATAAAGCGCCTCTCCCTATTGCAATAAATATTTCTCCACTTTAAAATGATGATAGGCTTCAGATCATGTATTTGTTTGCTTTATGGAAACAGAAGAAGAGAAGCCTATGGAACTTTTCGTTTGAACATGCTCATGGCACTCGGTTGGTCCAAGATTTCACAAATGTAGTGCCCCTATGTGTAATTTATTTGGTGTCCATGTTAAAACAAATTTCACTTACCATGTGTACCTTGGACCTCGAATACAATATTAGAACACACACCCTTATGTATCATTTGTAAATCTTTTTTGCAGATTTCAGATAACGGTACCAAATTTTTCGACTTACCATTCTTTCGTTTTTCCAGCCTACGGTTAGGTGCTATCATGAGCCGCTATTATGTTGTCCGTCTTACACGGTTGACTATTTGTTGATGGATATGGTTTCTAGATTGGTTAGAGCTTTGTCGTCCGATGATTTAAACAGACGGCTCCCAAAGACCAAGCTTTGAGTCCGCCGTGAAAGTCTCATCTGTTGTATGCTACGCCCGTAATGACCTTTCAAATTTAGCACTCTTCTATGTAATATATATAACATCTCGCGTAACTCGCGCCGCCTTAGGAATCTGGCCTAACTAAGCTATGTCGAACAACCATCGATTTCAGAAACTCGTTATTTCCTATGTCTTGCGTATGATTTTTTAAACTCATTGTATTGTTTCCTATTTCAGTGCTCTTGTGTCGCTACTATCCAAACATTATTGCATTTCTTGGATAGAGTCATGCGCCATGACTTCGCGCATGGGCGCACAAATCACTAGTGACTGTATATACGCGCTATTTTGAGATCGAGCTCCTTGATGGCTGCACGCGCAAAAAAAAAAAAAAAAAAAAAATAACAGAGTAATTAAGTAACAGTAGTAACGTAGCACTACTTGAAATAGACAATTCGTACTTAATGCAGTCAACTGGTTAACACACTGGAGTAGGAGTAGTGGCGAAGCAATTGACTTGATGGTCTGCCGCAATAGGATAAGGCTGATGCTTTTGGTTATATTTTCCTCATACGCCCTCCGTTCAAAAAAAACATGCAAATTCTAGCATAGTACCATGGCTTAGCATCCTAAATTTAATTAACTATAGATTAAAAAACTATTAATGTTTATGTTATCAAATAAGTATCATTAGATTCATTGCAAAATGTATTATTTTAATAAATTAATTTGAAGTTTTATAGTAGTATAAATTTGGTCAAACCTATATTACTTTTGCCTTATAGACCTATAGTTAGGCCTTGTTTAGATTGCTAAAATTTGTAACCGCATGTCACATCGTCATTAATCGTAAGACGTTTCGTTTGTTAGTGGTAAATATCATCCTACCGTGGAGTAACTAGGCTCAAAAGAATTGTCTCGTAATGTACATCTAAACTGTGTAATTAGTTATTTTTTACCTACATTTAATACTCCAAACATATGTTTTTGATGTATTTAATGTGATGTGATGGAGAGAAAGTGAGAAAAATGTTAGAAATTTTAGCAATCTAAACAAGGTCTTACAATTTTTTTGACGGATGGAGTAGTATATGTCACGAGGCGCGGCGACATGCAATGCGGGGGTGTGGTCAATGGTCAAGGTCTGTTGCTTGAAACGGAAAAAACAACAGAGAAAATTTTTGGGGCTGTATCCACTATCCACGCAGTAGGATCATACTCGTGAATATCGCCATATCGTATCTCGCCATATCGGGCGTGCTGGGCCACTCATCCCCAGAGACCCGAAGCTGCGCCGCATGCAAGCCAAGTCAAACGAGCCTGCGGCTGCGGGCAACCAACAAGCAGGTCCGTCCGTCTTTTCTGCAATTTAGCCCTTTTTTTCAAAAGATTTTCTCAAATCCACCTTTTTAGTTTCCGCGGTGTTATATGGACCCCTTTGCTCGGCGCCATCCACCACCGGCGCCGAGGTATAACGTGTTGGCGCCACCGTCGACGGCGCCCGAGCTTGACGGCGCGATCGGACGGAACGGACGGGCGGCGGCAGTGGGCTCGGCGCCCGCGGATCACGGCGCCGACCTCGGCGCCACGGATCACGGCGCCGAGCTCGGCGCCACCAGCCCACGGCGCCCGACCCGAAAATAAACGGGCCCCCCCCTTTTCTTCCTCTCTTTCTTCCTCCGTCGCCGCCGATTGAACCAGGCTGCCCGGCCGCCTTTCTCGCTTCGACGCCGCCGCCGTCGCGCCCGCCCGCCCCGACGCCGCCGCCGACGCGCCCGCCCCGCCCGCCGCCGCCGCCCGCTCTTGCCCGCTCTTACGCGGCAAAAGCGCGACTCCGGCATGGTCTGCCCGCGCTGGCGGGTTAGGCCGCCGCCGACCCCTCCCTCTTCCGGGCGGCGGTGGTTCTCCACGGCGACCACACCCCCCTTTGCTTTGCCCCCTGCGCCCCTGCTCCCCCGCCTCATCGTCAAGGTACATTTGCTTGTCAACTGCTCCTCTCAGTTATGCATAGTTTCTATTTTGGTAAACATTTGCTATTTTGGACTAAAGGAACATATTAGTTATGGATAGATTCGCTATTAGTTAAGAACATAGTTATTAGTTAGGAACAACATAGTTAGGAACATATTTAGTAGTAGTTAGTATATTATCATATTATTTAGGAAGAACATAGTTACGAACATATGTTTAGTTATTAGTTAGGAATAACATAGTTCGGAACATATTATTAGTTATTAGTTAGGAAGAACATAGTATTAGTTACGAACATATTATTAGTTGTAGTTAGTGACTTATCGATGATGTGAAGTTTCTATTTTGGACTAAAGGAAGACAGTTTCGATTTGTGTATGAACTAGATGGACAACATAGTTACCATATATCATGGAGGCACAGTGGAAAAGGATCGCTATGGATATGTTGAGTTTGTTGAGATGCAATGTGTGCCTGTGCTATTTGACGAAAGACCATCATTTAGTGAGTTAGTTGAAAAGGCTCGAGAGGAGGTGCACTGTCTTGGTGGCATTGAAATTGAGGGTGTTCTTCATATTGGTTCCTCCCAATATATTCGAAGGTTGATTCCAATTGGTTGTGCGGATCGCTTGGGAGAAGTATTTGAGGGTAGCTATGAAGAGCCGGTTGCAATGTCCGGATGTGGTCGTATGCGTCGGGTGATGGAGGCGGAGGCACACTTTGTCCCACCTGCAAGGTCATGCTGTGGATGCAGAGGTTCCTCCTTTGGTCCCCGATGCTCAATCTGCACCTAATGTGATGCACGTTGGAAGTTCAGCAGGAGACACTTGTCGAACAGGAGATTTGCCAGCAAATCTTCCACAGATGATCCCTTCGAGTGAAAATAATCCTATTAGTAAGAGCCTAGTCCTCATCTTTCATTTTGTTCATGCTTCTATTCTTCTGTTAGTTCTAATTCTTTTTCCTTATATCTATGCTTGTAGGAGACCACACCGATAATGTAGTTTTGCCTCCTGTTGGTTCAAATGCGGCATGTGAAGAGGCATTCCGGGCCTCCAATGAAGTTGAGCCCGACGAGCAGCCGTATGAGACACAGATGGCCCTTGATTCTGATGATGATCGCCCTGTGGGAGAGTTGACGGAGAGTGATGTAGAGATACTCAGGCGTATTTTCCCAGGTCGGGACCCAAGAGTGGGAGAGTTCAGTGATCTGTCACTTTCTGATATGGCTTTTGCAGAAGGACGGGATGATGAGCTCCTCGAAGCCCCAGAGGTTGGTCCTAGCATGAGAATTGTAAAGGGGACTGTTTTCAAGGACTTAGTTGAATTGAAGACGTGGTTGCGGCATTATTATGTCCGCTATAGGCCTTTCGAGGTGTTACATTCATATGTAGAGCGGCGTTACGCTTGTTTGCGACAAGGAACGTTGTCCAAGGAGGGTTTGTGCAAGGAAGCAAAAGGTATTCAGTCACCGGAAGATTACCAAAGTCGTTGGGCCTCACACTTGTGGTAATCATGACCTCAGCACAAAGCATCGGCAATTGACATCTACCCTTATTGCAACAACGCTCCTAGACTTATTGAAGTCAGAACCCAACATGAAGGTGAGCGCAATTATGGAGGGTGTTAAGCTCGCATTCAAAGGTTACAAAATAAAGTATGGGAAAGCTTGGAGGGCTAGCAAATGGGGCGTGGAAGATGATTTATGGCGCTTGGGAGGATGCGTATGAGAAACCCGCCAGAACTTTTCAATGCAATCAAGGCAAGAAATCCAGCATGCATTATGAGTATATCCCAAAACCGAACGCCACGATGAATGGTCGACGTGTATTTTTCCGTGGCGTTACGTGTTTTCCTCTCAGTGCGTGGAGGCCTTTAGGCATTGCCGCCCCTTTGTTTTCCATTGATGGGACATTCTTGGTTGGCAAGTACATGGGCACTCTTCTGATTGCCATCTCTTGTGACGCAAACAACAAGCTTGTTCCTTTGGCATTTGCGTTGGTTGAGAGGGAAAACAATGACAGTTGGGGTTGGTTCTTGCGACTTGTCCTGATACATGTTGTTGGTCCTGACGAGAGAGGTTGGTGTCATATCGATAGACACCAGGCATTCTAAATGCTTTTGTGCCCTATTGATTGTTTTATTTGCTATTCATTCAACTAACGTTTTAAGTCTCTCGTTTAGGTAACCCGCAGCCGTATAATTCCCAGAAAGTCACGATGTTCAAATTAGTAGCATTTGTTTCCGGACGAACATCCGCAGACAGATGAGGTGCCCGCCGATTTGCTTCGGGCTGTTGAGTTTCACCTCCCCACAGAGTTGCACGCCGATTTGGCTTGGCGTCGGAGTGGCCAGATCGACGGATCACGACGTCGCAGACCCGCACAAGTAAGTGTCTCAGACATGTCGTTTGTACAATAAAATTGTAAGGTTAATGTGGATGTGAGAATTAACAATTAAATTTCGGATTGATCGTCGAAAATAGAAGAAGATAGAGTTCGATGTTACGCATAAAGCTCACATTGAATCGTGGGAACAAGCCGATGACAATGTTAGTGACAACGGTGAGCCGCACTCGATGCCGAGTTCGTGCTTACCTTGCTTGGTACCGGGCGTCACTAGAAACGAGGTTGAAGACCCGAAGGGACCAATGACGACTATGCCGACATTGCTTCATCGGGTGACGAAAACACAACCTACGACTTGGCGGCACAAGAGGGCACAACCATGCAGGCCGCACCTGTCTTGCACCGAGTGGTAACAATATGCCTTCCTTTGTAGAGCTTTGTTCATATTGTGTGTAAATTGCATCATAATTGAAAGTTTGTGCCTCATTTGCAGGGCAACACGCTTAGGCAATCTGTCTTGGAAATTGAAGAGTTTAGAAGGACAAGGGGAGACGAGGCCAGCGTTGACAACTTCCTTGGAGTAGGTTTTCATAAATCGTAGTTGCCATACATTTAGGCGAAAAAGTTTTAGTTCTAACTAACTAATATTATCTATGCTCCATAGAGGCTAGCAAAACGGTTGCGCCGTGCAGCAGCTCGTTGTGGGTGCTGGGGTAGCGGGACAATGGAAGAAGAAGTCCAACGAGGAGGCAACTTCAACACTTCTGGGGGCACAGGTTAGAATAGTCCTTTGTCTTGATTGTATACATACAATTATAGTGGCCGTACTCATGTAAAATAGGCACTGCAGGGGCAAGCTCCTCCCATGACGCATCAGACACTTACTTCTCACCGGGTCAAGATGTGCACAGTGGACATGAGGAGATTGGAATGTCGCAGCTAGAAGATGCCCCTTTGACACAGCCTTCACAGCCACTTGGACCACGCCCGCCATGCACCGCATAAGTACACTCCCGCACCCACGCCTTGGTGGCAAGGGTAAGGTTAAGCCTCGGAGGAGGTAGATGGATGGACTAATGTTGAGCTATATTGACTGTAATGGACTCTCTAGTTTATTATTATGGACTTTTTGTTGAACTCGTATTGACTTCTATATTTGCATGGACTTGTTTCCGCTTCGATGTTCCTATGGAACCATTATATCTATGGATCATGTTAATATATGTGTTGTGATTGTGGAATGTTGAAAAAACAGGGGAAACTCGCGAAATTTGTATGCGAATCTTTTTTTGGTCGGCACAAGTTCTATATTCCAAAATTTATTTATGTAATTACGGATGGTATGATAAATATAGAATTTATTTAGGTAACTCGACAAAAATAAAACTAGAAGAATTTAAGAGTTTAGGCTATTAGGAAGGAATTTAAATAGTTTTGGTACATATATATCCAAAATTTTAGAGAAGTGTTGTACAAAAAACTATTGCAACATACCAACTCTCTAGTAAAAAAATACACATTCACACGACACAAGGTCTCTCACTCTCTAGTAAAAAAGGGTCTCTCGCTCTCATCTACATACCAACGCGCATCGTATGAAGTTTACATCTCACAAATTAAAGTGTTCATATGCCCGCACAAGTTTCTAGTTTCAAAGTGAGTGATCAAATCCATCGTGTAGGCTTTTGAGTGATGAATCAAATCCATCGCCTAGACTTTTCGTGGTTGCCATCACTCAAGTACGACAATAGCAAAATGCACCGGATACGAAAACCATCGCCTCTCGACTTTTCATGGTAGGCTTTTCGCTGAAGTGATCGAGTAGGCTTTTCAGTCCTACATGAAGTGATCATACACTAGCCTTTTTTAAAACTAGGCTCCTTTTACAGTGAGTCATCAAATCCATCGTCTAGCTTTTCGGGGCTAGTTTTTTTTTTTTAAAAAATGCATGGGTCCAAACTACTATAGTACCCCAACGGAACAATGCACCGGCTAGTGACGCCTCTCGGGTCTATATATACTACCAACTCCGTTCAGTGCATACGAAGAAGCAAACTAGTAGAAATGTCCGAGGTTCTTCGGGTGGTAGAGGGAAGGGGGTGAAGAAGGAAATGCAAGCCCGTGGGAAGTAGATCCGTATGTGGGGGGAGGTGTTGGTCCTAAAGAGTTTGATGAACCCGACCTGCATCGTTGGCGTGACCAAAATAGGGAGATTTCAATCGAGAGAACCCTCTCAAGACCTATGACAAACGAGGAAAGATCGCCAAAATGTATGCATGGTATGGATTGTTTGGTGCGTATGATGACATGAGACGGAAGGAGGTCGCCGTTTCGAAATGCCCAAACGCTTATGTAAAGTGCTATTACTTATCATCATTGCATACCGATCCTCACTTAAGCAATCTCTAACATGCTTACACTTATTTCGAGTTCAAGGGCACCCACCACCGCGGCTTCACTAGGTGGATCGATCCTCGCCACTTCCACCACATCAGAATACATCCGGTGGTTGCAAGAAAGAATCATTGATCTCGAAATGGAGGCACGTACCGGAAGAACAGAACCAAGAGGAGGAAGACTACAACGGTGAGAACTCACAAGATGAACCATGCACCGAGCCAGACCGCTTGTGCCCTTGTCACAAGAACAATGGGCCACCACCACCACCGCCGCCCCACCAAAGACCGGCCACATGATGCTTACTATGGAGAAGGCGCAACCCAAGACGCTTATGTGGCCACATTACTAGGCGAGTTCTTTCTATGGTCACCTATGGATGATTGTTGTTTCTTTTTTAAAATTACCTAAGGCGTGTTAGGTTACCTTGGAACTGTTGTACCCTAGTTTGGTACGAGTTCTGACACGCCATTTCGTCTGCTTGAGTGTTGCTTTAATTACCTAAGGCATGTAGTGTTTAGTCCTGATCCTCTATACCCTTGTTTGGTATAGGTTCTCACATGCCATTTCACATGTTGTGTTGTACCCCTGTTTTCATGCAAAAGCCAAAAAAAGTCGTGGCGTACCATTTAGTTTTAGTACTACTGATTCTTTCCAAAGGAGTCCAAAATATTGTCCAATAAAAGTGGTGGCGCACCATTTCACATCCCGCACCGATCATTATTAAAGATTAATATCGAGTAAACAATACATTGTTCAACACATGGTTCAACTACCATAAACATGAACACATTGTTCAACTACCATAAACATGAAAACTTATCCAACACCAAGGGCGAAGGAGAGGAAACGCCAGAGAGTTCCTTGCAAATGAAAGAACTCGGCCATACGAGGGTATCTTTTTTACGTGGAATGGGGGTCGGCGCTGGTGGGGCGGCGCCGAGGTCGGGCCGCCAGATCCGTGGCGCCGAAGCTACCTACCGCCGCCGTCCGCTTCGGCCCGATCGCGTCGTGCTCGGCGCCGTCGACGGTGGCGCCAACACGTTATACCTAGCCGGGTTGATGGCGCCGAAAGCAAGGGGTCCATATAACACACGGAAACTAAAAAGGGTGAATTTGAGAAAATCTTTTCAAAAAGGGCTAAATTGCAAAAAGACGGCAGGTCCGTCTCACACAGGTCAAGGCGCTCACTCACCCGCTCAAGCTTGGACAGTACGAATTAATGAACCTGGCCGCTATTCGGTGCGTCCTATTATTAGTAGCAGTAGTATAAAAATATCCAACACCGGAACAGGGGCTACTTTGCCGCTAAGTACAATCACTTGATGCATGGTCAGTGGTTAGCAGTGTTATTATTATATTATAATAATAATATAGGTCGGGTACGCAGCAGTGGTGCTGATATGATGATGTTTGTGTTAGGTGCATAATGGTGCATGGAAACGTTTGTTTACTCGTCCGGGAGGTTTCCTGGGACGTGCATGGAGGTACGAGGCTGTGTGTTTTATCATGATATTTATATGTATAAACCGGCCTGGATGCTAATCGAGGTTTGGTGAGTTAAATTATGCATTTTGTTCGGAAACTGATGGACCATGCGTTCTCACTATTTTACCGTGCACGAATTGGTGCGTTGGACGAATTGGAGCTGTTTCACTGGGTGAGTCCGAGACGTGATAGCGACCTTTATCAACAACGTGGAGCTAAGAGAGACAACAAAAATAGGAAGCAAATACATGGTTCTCTAGTACGCAGTACGTACAGTACGTTTTTGCATGTTTGTGGTTGACCTGCAGTTTTGTGGCCTTCATGCACGAACAAAATTATCGTGTGTTTGATCATTTAAACAGAACAAGCTGATCGAAGTCAACCACACAACTATAGTCTTCTCGGTCCCAGTAATGTGTGTGTCGCTCGGGAAACGAGCTGCCTCACAAAACACTTCCCCAAAGGATGCACAAAAAAGGTACGAGGGAGTAGCGCTTAGTTTTTGCTTATTCATCGGGACGAACGACCACGCAACTGATGCAATGGAAGGAGCAAATTAAATTATTAAATACTTCATAATGCTCCAAATTATAGTTTACTTTGACTTCTCTAGATGCATTGCTTTAGTTATATATGCATATAGTTATACATTATGTCCAGATGCATAGTAAAAGAAATGCATTTAGGAAAGCTAAAACGACCTACAATTTGGAATAGAGTAAGTGATCGTGTCATGTCAATATCATTTTTAATAGTTTCCTCTCTAGGCTCTAGGTGATTGATCAAACCTTATCATGATTGATGCTATGATAATCATTAGATTAATCATCAAAAATAAGTATGCAAACAACAAAAAAGGTGACTGCAAAATAAAGAGCGAGAGGGACATGCATGACGCAAAACGTAATGTATAACACGGACTTTATAGACGACGACAAACACGCTACGCCGATAAGAGATCAGTTCAGGGATCCATCCATCACATATACATTATTTATCTCGTCTAACAATTATTCACCGTGATGATCTGTCGTCGTGTACAATAATCGGTGTGTATTTAATTTCACGCTGGATCTATATGCGTCATGCGGTCACGCCTGGATGTGAAGGCATGTAAATAAATAAGTAAATTGACGTTTGGTCCCTGTGGACGGCGATGGTTGGCAATGGCAAACATGATTTCTAACTTTCTCAGGTAGTACGTGTTATCCCCACTGGCCAATCTAAGCATTATTTGCCGTCGCTATCGAAAGGAAAAGGGCAAAATTACTCCATGCCGTTTTTGTCCTAGATGCAATGATCCGACAAACCCTCGACACTTTTGTGGTGACAAACAATATGTACTCTGCCTTGTCTATTCACATTGTTACATGTAGCTAGTATAATTGTATATTGTGATGTTTGAAAATCCACTCAAGACAGCTGAAGAATTTCTTTTTCCCGAAGGAACAAAGTTGATGTTGTCTCTAAGCGTAGTTCAGCTGATATAAGTTACTTGTGGTGGCCTGTCCATGGGGATTTACTTGTTTGACAACTTGATGCGGATGCTCTTTTTTTGTATTTATTTGAGAAGTAAGACGTGTGGGTATACATGTGAGTGTACGCGTCTATATTGTGATTAAAAGTTGTCTCTCTCTTCTTCAAGAATGAAGAATGGTCATCGTAACGTAAGTATATTGAGTAGTAAGATTTACTTTACATTTTTATCTCAGATCTTTTAGGGGATTGTTAACTTGTTTTGGAGAGCTTCTTAATTAGGGGAAGGAGGAGACTTAAGTGAAGTGTTTTCTCCATCCTAAAACATGTAGGACTTGTTGAAGAGATCAGTAATAGTAGAACAAATTACATATCTCTATCAAAACTTAATCCAACGTGTAAACATCTTTTGAATAGAGAAAGCTACTAGATATTTATGTTGGCACAAATTTTAGCACATTATAGGACCAAGGAGCTACCCGTTTGGAATGTACCGAGACAATTCTATATGGAATCCTTGGGCCTAAATAGACTGCATATGCATGCATGTGATGCGGTTGGGATTGGGATCATCATACATAAATATGCGGCAATGCGTGACCACAATCTCTAGCGAGATTACAGGAAGAAAGAGTCAAAGTCTCAAACAGATTTATGGAATCAGTGCATGGTGATTACAATATACGGCTAGATCGTCTCTCGGCGTCGTTGCTGGTAGGGTAGGGTGTGGCCTATCTCAAATTCTCCAATATGCAAAGCATGTGTCGTGTCACCACTCTGCTCCTCGCACTGCATTTGCCTGGATCGGGGAATTCGGGGTTGCATGCCATGTTCTTTTGCAGCAAATGCTGTCTGCACATGTTGCTAGTGCTAGTACGTTTCAGTTAGCCGCCGGTCTGGGTACACCACACCAGTAGTGTAACAGTGTGCCGTTCACGGGCCGTCGGGCCCACCACTGTGCTGCCGTGCGCAAGAGATGAGTGTAGGACGACGTGGCGAGGGCCCTGCACCGCACGCCCACTCGCTGACGTGTCGGTCGGCCGCGACCCTGCCACACACTGCGCTCGCGCTCGTCCGTGGAGGCGGCGTGGATAGCTCGGGACCACCACGTGGCCCGTGAAGAGAGGAACTTGGAGACCAAAGGTAAAGGTAAGCCGGACCAGTACGCCGGCGTACCCGGTCCATGCGCCGGTGCAGGTGCCGGCCCCCACATGCACCAACCCTGCCGCAAAACCAGGCAATCACACGGGTGACAAAAAATCTGGCAAAAAGATTTTCCCATCTGCACGCCACATGATGCCATGCATGCATCACCCATCATCCGTTACGGCCGCAAAGACCGTGAAATTTCCGCGCGGAGAGCTAGAGTAGAGCTAGACCCGTGGAGATGCTAAATGCACGTGCGATCTGCACAACTGAGCCGCCGACACGTGGGACCACCCAGTCCCTAATCGCGAACCGATGCCAACACAAAATCGTTTTAAGGTCGCTGGGCTGTCAAGGTAGTCAAAGTACCCAAAGACAGTCGCGGGCGACGGACGACGACTCACGAGTCACGATCACGACGCAACGCAACGCAACGCTGCTTCCTGTTCCTGGCCCCTCCGACGATTAGGAACCCAATCACCGTGGGTCCACAGACACAGTCCACCCGCCCCAAATCATCCCTGCGGCCCAGTTAGCCCGCCCAGTTCCACGAAACTTCCTTCGGTGCGCGGCACGGGCACGGCCTCCGTGAGTCCGTGAGCCGACCCCGCCGTGCACCGAGGCCTATCGCCGCCGTCCCGCGTGAGATCGCACGCCGCAGCGCGTGGACAGGGCGCACGGGCCCGGGGCCCCGTGCGCGCGCGGGCCTGGGTGTCGACATTCCTGCCCCGCTAGCCGCTACCCATCCATGTGTGTGCTGATACAAAAGCCCGGGGTCCGGCCACCTCTGCGCCTCTCTCGAAACACACCGGTTCACGTCCACCTCTCTGTCTCTGCGCCGCGCCTTTCCTCTTATCCTCGCTCCTCCCGTCTCGCGCGTCTCGGGTCTCTCTTCTTTCTCTCGTCGCCTCCCTCCCGGTCCGGGTCGCTCGCGGTCGCACGCAGGTACGCGCCCCTTGACGAGCTCGCATCTCCACGGCCACCCACTGATCCGTGGGATTAGTCGGCGCGCGTGGACATGGGTATCTGATCGATGTCTCCTTTGCCTCCGGTTCTGATTATTCTTCTCGTTGTGTTTCTGTGCATTCGCCAGGTCGCGGGCGCTAGTGCATTTGTATGCGCCGGGCTGGTGGTTTTGGGGCGCCGAGTCCACGTCGATGGTCATGGACGCTGGCCTGCACGAGCCGTGCGCGCTGCTGCCGGGATCCAAGCGCGACGGCCACCTGCCAATCTACCCCCAAATCGCCGGCGCCGGCGCCACGAATGGGTTCGCGGCGGAGGAGCTCGAGTCGCTGCTGTTCCTGCCGCCTGATGGGATTGCTTCGGCTGTGGGCGGCGGCGGCGTCGGCTTCGGCGTCGGAAGCTATCTGAATGTCGCGCCTACTACTGTGGTTCCGCCCGCCCGCACCAACCGCGCGTCGCCGCCAAGGGATGCGTCCGCCGCGCCGGGGCAGCCGGATGATTCGGAGGTGTTCTCGGACATCGTGCTGGGCTACATCAACCGCATGCTCATGGCCGAGGACATCGACGATAAGTTCGAGCACTACCCCGGAGCACCCCTGCGCTGCTCGCCGCCGAGAAGCCGTTCCTCGAGATCCTCGCCGAACGGCCCTCTCGAGCTCCGGCGGCGGCAGCGCGGTTGAGAGTCCTGGCGGCAGCAGTGTGGGCAACTCCTGCTACAGCGCGGGCTCCTGCACCTGCGCCACCGCCACGGGGGCGTCCGACGCCTTGGGCGCCGTGCTGACGCCGGCGCTTGACTTCCCATCGGCCGCGTTCCTGCAGCCGCCGCAGCTGTATCAGGATCTAAGCCCTGAGAGCAGCGTGGTGGAAGCAGGCGGCGCGTGGCCGTACGACTCGACGGAATTCTACCAGCTGCAGAGCAACCCGTTCCAGGAGGCTCTGCTCGCAGTCGTCGTCGTTCGCGTCATCCAACGGCAGCGGTGTTACATTATCCTGATGGCTTTGAGTCGTTGCTGAGCTCTCCTGGTGTCATGCCGGATGTTGGCTTCAGTGATTTTGCGGTGCAGAACCAGCAGGCTATGCAGTTCTGCCGTGGGCTTGAAGAAGCAAGCAAGTTTCTGCCTGACGAGAGTAAGCTTGTGATTGATCTTGAGAAGCCAGCATCTGTTACAGGCTGGTTGGCTAACATCAAAGGGGAGAACCGGTTTGCAGAGGTCAAGACAGAGAAGGCCGAGGTTGAGGCAGCAATTCACAGTGGAAAGAAGCATTTCTATGGCGATGACTTGGATGCAGAGGAAGGGAGGTGTAGTAAACATTCAGCGCCAGCTATTGACACTGATCACCTTGTGCGGGAAATGATGGACAAGGTCTTGTTGTGCAATGGTGAGATGTGTTCAAAAGGCGTCAAGGAGCTGCGTGAAGCCCTGCAGCATGACGTCGCAAAGAATTCGCATGGGGTTCATGGAAAAGGGTCCGGGCATGGCAAGGGCCGTGGCAAGAAACAGCCGAAGAAGAAGGAGGTGGTCGACTTGGAGACTCTCCTCGTCCACTGTGCTCAGTCTGTGGCCACCGATGATCGACGTGGTGCAACTGAGCTGCTGAAGCAGATCAGACAGCATGCCTCGCCCAATGGTGACGGTGACCAGCGTTTGGCGTACTGCTTCGCCAATGGCCTTGAGGCAAGGCTTGCTGGTAATGGAAGTCAGATTTACAGGTCGGTTATAATGACGAAGTTTCCCTGCACAGATGTTCTGAAAGCCTATCAGCTTTATTTGGCAGCTTGCCCATTCAAGAAGATCTCTCATTTCTTTGCCAATCAAACCATTGTGAATGCCGTGGAGAAGGCTAAGAAAGTTCACATTGTGGACTATGGTATATACTATGGCTTTCAGTGGCCTTGCCTCATTCAACGGCTCTCTACCAGGAAGGGTGGCCCTCCAAGACTCCGGATCACCGGAATTGACATACCTCACCCTGGTTTTCGCCCAGCAGAGCGCATAGAGGAGACTGGAAGGTATCTAAAAGATTATGCTCAGACCTTAAATGTGCCTTTTGAGTTCCGAGCCATTCCGTCTAGGTTTGAGGCAGTTCAGATAGAGGATCTCCAGATTGAAAAGGATGAGCTGCTGATTGTCAACAGCATGTTCAAATTCAAGACACTGATGGACGAGAGCGTGGTGGCTGAGAGTCCAAGGAACATGGTCTTGAACACAATCAGGAAGATGAACCCACATCTGTTTGTTCAAGGGATCATCAATGGCTCTTACAATGCACCATTCTTTGTGTCTCGCTTCCGGGAGGCCTTGTACCACTACTCCGGGCTATCTTTGATATGCTGGAGACAAACATTCCAAGGGACAACGAGCAGAGGCTGCTTATCGAGTCATCTCTGTTCGGTCGAGAGGCAATCAATGTAATCTCCTGTGAGGGTCTAGAAAGGATGGAGAGGCCCGAGACATACAAGCAATGGCAGGTGAGGAATCAGAGAGCTGGGTTCAAGCAGGTCCCAATCAACCAGGACATCATGAAGCGTGCTCGGGAGAAGGTTAGGTGCTACCACAAGGACTTCATCATCGACGAAGACAACAGGTGGTTACTGCAAGGGTGGAAAGGACGCATCATTCTGGCACTCTCAACATGGAAGCCAGATCACCGGTCTTGTTCCTAGCTGCTTGAGCTTATATGATTGCAGAGCACTGTAAATGGAGACCTGTTCGTATTTTTGGATGCTTGGGCTGATTGTTCCTGACTGCAACATATTGCTAGGCTATGCTATTCGAAGTACTACTGCTAGGCTACTACTATATAGTTATGCTGTCAAGGGTCCCTGCAAACTGCATGTTAGGTTATGGCTGCTATGGTGGTTTAGTTTTGGACAGGAACAGTTAGTGCATTCTTTGATGGAGCAGGCTAGGTATGTTAGTTATGCAGTAGATCTAGGGTGGGTTGTTTCATGCATGGATCAGTCTTATGGAATCTTGTATTATATTTGTTCCCCATTAACCAGTGCTGTCAAAAGCTTTGGGCTTGTTTAGTTTGTTCTACCAGAAACTTTCGTGCACCTCTGGCCAGTGCCAAGTTAGGCAATTGATGTCATCGTGGCCCGATCAAACTTCTAATCCTTCTCTGAGCAGGTGAGCGGAGCTAACTGCTTCTGTAACTTTCTTTGTATATTGGTGAAATGTGACAAGTGACATGTGAGGAAACTGGGTGTTTCAGACTTGCAGCTGCTGTCTTTCTGCTTCTCTCGAAGCTGAATGCAGTGATGGCTGCCTGCGTGATTGCATCTGCTAGAACCATAGCCCACACGTCGCGCAAACTGCAAAAGAAGACAACATCTCAGCTAGAAAACGTCCAAACCGCCACTCACATCATACTGATATACATGGCCGTCGTTGGAGCGTCTAGAACGTTGCCCGGAAGGCGGCAGGTGCCGGTGGCGTTGCGAGCTGATCGACACGGAGATGGCAAGAGAGCCGGGGAGGAACGGAGGATTGGGTTTTGGCATCACGCCGATCGATCGCCTACAGTGGACGTCACTTTTTTCGTGTGAAAACGCCAGCGTATCTGCCGAGTCCGAACTGGAGCAGCCCACCACCACTGGCGTATGCATCGCCGGCTCCACCTCTGCCGTGTTGCATCGCCGTTGTGTGCTGTGCTCTCTCGTCATGAACAGTGGAGAAAACCCCCCAAAAATCCTAACAGCGATAGTTAGTGCAGCGAGCGAATCTTTAAATCCTCGTAGATACAGTTTACATGACAATCTTTTCCTTTCTTCTTTGAAAGAAAAAAAAACACCACAAACATATTAGGGTACGGCATCAGATGTGGCTTGCAGCAACTACACACCAACTAGAATCCATATCCAGCACAACACTTATCAGAAAGTTACGGCAGCTCGGCCATAGCCGATAGCGGTTAGGGACAGACAAGGCAGGTCGCCGTCGTCGTCGCTGGCGGGAACGAACCCGGTGCAGGTCACGACGCCGGATAGATGAGTCAGGCAGGCGCTCTCAGGCCTCCGGATACAGCGGCTACCGACGTACGGGCGCATGCCCTCGGCGCCGTGCGCTCTGGTGGCGCGCCAAATAATATGCCGTTCACACTAGGTCAGCAGAGGCATTCAGGTTCAGTGAACCTGAAGATTTGCGGAGGGATCACATCACATCTGCTGCCCCGGCCACGAGCGGGCGAATCAAGCAGGAGATTCCTGTGCGACAGGCAGGGTTTTCTACGATTCTACTAGATTTCGTGGCTATACTTTTTTATACATGGGCATGTGGCCTTTTCCTGGTTCGTTGTCGTGAGCTTTGATTGTGTATGTAGGCACAGACGTGCTCGAAACATGGGCACAAGTGAAGATACTCAAGTACCATCGAGAGCTTGTGGCAAGGAGTTTAGAACGTAAAGATAGCTGATATCCTGATACTCCCTCCATTTCAAAAAAAAACTAATATAAATCAGTTTGATTTGACTAGATCTATACATAGAAAGAACATATTATTTATTTATGCTTTTATATTTTCAAATTTTATTTAACAAAAAAGAGTTGAATTATGGTCTTCTATGGCAGAAACAGGCAGGCACTTCGCGGTGAACTTGGGGTATCGTGTAGAATTCCACTTGTATTTCACCTTGTGAATATAAAAGGGGGTACAAACCATTGCAATCAATCGAATCTACTATTTTTACCCATCGATCACACACACACAACAATTAAATCTACTATTTTTACCTTCTTCGAACCTTAGCTTCTCCAACCTCCATACTTGTTGTACTATTAGCATCCCACGGTATGTGTGGGTAAGGTCAATGGTGGAAGAATGTGATTCATCTCGACCATTTTTTAAACATCATCTAATCGATACGATTCATCTCTTCAGTGACATAGTTTATAGAGTCATGTCATCAAGCTCTTTGATGTGAGCAAAAGGTTTCTCAGTTCTTGAAAAACCAGTTTCATAAATTTCTTAATAAATTTCAATTAAAATAGGTAAAAAATCACGCGGTGGTCATGATGCCGCGTGAAGCCACCTGATTGCCGAAAACTACAACAAAGTAACAAGTGGGCATATTCTACGTGTCATTGACTGTCTTCACCTATAGAAGCCTCCTCGCTTGGGTAAGGTCAATGGGGGAAGAATGTGCCATATCGTCCTTTGCTCCACCCCAGTCGTCCTTTTTTTTTGTTGAGCAACACCCCCAGTCGTCCTTGATTGAAAGTGAAAGGTGTGGAGCGACCGATATTTCCAATTGTTCATGTTAGGCTGTCAGCGCTGAGCAAAAAAGAAGTGGCACTTGGTAACTTGGTTGCCAACTTGGCTATGACAAGTAAGCGTACGGAGCATGCAGGCACAGCCGCACAGGCGCACGAACTACAACAGACTACAGGCTCTGCAAGTTGTGATAGGCTCTCGCAGTCGCAGCTTGCTCTTCCATTTAAAGTTTCACACGGACGGAAGCAACGAAACTTTTGGATAACCTGGGCCACTCCAATCACTGGGCCCTTGATAGTCGCTTGCCTGCTTTCTTGGACTGAACGAAAATCAGTTGGGCTGAATTCCTCCAAAAAAAATCAGTTGGGCTGAAAAAACAACCCGCACGGCCTTCAACCCGTATGCCATCTTGACTGTGCTGAAATTACACCTCTGGAGGGAAAGAAACCGCTTTATTTTTTTTTTTTTTTTGACACAATGACAATGACATACAACTCGATAATGTTCCGTTCCACTCTGACCCATTCCACTAGCGAAGAGTGTATCGATCACACAAGATATACAGTGCTTGTTTTAATTGATTCTAAAGTCTACGGGTCATTTTCTGCATTAATCCTTTTCCCTTGTAAGGTCATTAGCACCTTTCAAGAGTTCAATAATAGAGAAAGAGGCCCCATTCTCCTTTGTTTTTCCTCCTTAAATAATATTTTTCCTCTTCTACTGTGATTAACCACCTGTAGAATAAGTAACTTGGAACAAAGAAGTACCAGAACATTGTCATATTCCAATATTTTTCCTCCTTATATATGGATTTGGTGCAAGTCATGCCATTCTTTTATTGGGTCAAAAGTACCAAAACATTGCCATTACCGAAAGGTTGTTGTAGCACCTGATAGCATACTCCCTCTAAAATACATTGGGTTTAAGTTTGTTTGAACTCATATATAACTAGGTGAATTCCCCTGTGTTGCTGTGGGAATTTGATGTTATGATTTAGATGATAGTTTGAAGTTATTTTTGTTAACATATTTGGAGATGAATGGAGAAAAGATGTGAATGAGAAATTTTAATGAAATATAAAGTCAATCAACAAATTAATTTGTGAATGATATGACCAAATCCACCCTGATGGGGATAATATATATTCTTGAGCTTTGGAATGCATATTGCTTTAGTAGAAAAGAAAAAGAAAAAGATATTTTCTATAACCTATAATTCATCTTATATCATTTTGTCACAAAGATAACATATATGCCCTTTAACCCAATGTTTAGCTAGATGGACTCCACGTCCATGATGAAGAGTTAAAAAGGGGAAAAAAATCTGCTGGTGCACAACATCGACCCAAAGCATGAGAGCCTTATCCTAACCTCTGTCGTAACTCGTAAGTACTCTGTATCTCCTCCGTCTCAGTTGTTGTGGCTTCTCCAAGCGCAAGGGCGGCGGGGCTCTCCTTCTCTTCCTTCCTTCGGTGGGTTAGAGGGCAGCGCAGCCAGATGCAGGCGCAGACAGTCACCGCAGATGCAAGCAGCCAAGCGGAGCGACTACCGCTGTGGACGCGAAGAGGCAGAGAAGATTTGTGTGGAGATGGAGTAGCCAACATACAGGACCATGGCAACGGAGGTCTCAATGGAGGAGGTAAGAAAGGTAATAGGCAAGATATTTAAGTAGGAAGGCAACTCGATGGTTCAATTCCTTCTAAGTGCCTTTGCAGTGGTGGCCAATGAATCGTTGTGGAAATTAACTGGTATGGTATGCAATCACTATCCACTCACAAGGAGTCAAAGCGACGACGGTGGATGTGCGTAGGGCGGTCCAGTGGAGGCAGATGACGTGGCTTCTTGAGTGGATGTGGGTGGGGCTGCTGAGGTGACATAGCTGCATGTCGAGAGAACTCTCCTAGTGGAGGTTCTCTATATAGGTGTACTAGATTGTTAAGACATTGATAAAAATGTCGTATGTGTCTTCTTGTCGGATCGCCCTCTAAAATATCGTAACTATTAACATTGACCAAAAATTATAGAAAGAAGAATGATAGTTACAAACTTACAAATATAAAAATAGTATTTCTGATTTGTTAATTGTGAAATATGTTTTTGTAATTCACATTTATAAATTTGGTCAAACTTTTGCATAGTTGACTTGAGACAAATTTGGATCCCTTATAGAGTTGGTAGCTTAGGTATGTCAGTTAGTGTGATTTTTGTTAAAGATGTGCCTGGATCGTATAGAGTTGGTAGAGTTATGATTTTGTAAGGCTGACTGCACCACGTTCGCTAATGGCGAACTGGAGGAGCAGGTAGCAATCAACGCTTCGCACCGTGCGGAGGACGTGCGCCGTGCCGGTTCGCTATTCTCGTACGATTCCCCGCTCGTCCTCCGAGGGGCGAACGTCGCCCGCGTGGGGCCCTGGGGAAGACGGGGGCGGGGAGGCGGCCCCCGCATCACCGCATCGCCGTCGAGGAGAAGGCGGGGTAGGCGCGGATTCGGCGGAGGAAGGGCGCCGCCCGCGACGCGACCATGGACACGAAGGGACGCCGAATCGACGGATCGGAGGATGCGCCGCGACGGCGACGGATCAGGCTTCCCGAGGGCGCGGCGGGCTCGGCCTCGCCGACCTCGGGCGCGGCGGGCAAAGCAAGCGCCGAAGGAGAGGCAGCGCCGTGCTCCTCCACGAGCCTCGTCGCCGGTGCTTCAAACTTGATCGCTCAGCGGCTCGCTCCAGCGCGGCCGCGACCGCGCCGCTGACTCGGCGGGACTCAATGACCGCGGCGACCCGCGACTTCGGGGCGGCGTCTCGGGCGGCCCGCAGCGGGCGGGCTTCCACACGCCGCAAAGCGGCCTGCCCGCCTGGCCTCACCGGGTGGCGGAGTGCCCCCTCACGACACGCCGCCCTCGCCCCCGCGGCCGCCGGCGCCCTGGAGGTGGCCGTCGGAAGGGAACACGCCACGGTGACGCCCAGCTGAAGCCGGTCCCGCAAGACTCGCTACCGCCCTTGCCGTCTTGCCGTCTTGCGCCGGAGGATGCCAAGGAAGCGACTCAAGGCCATCAAGGCATGATGGATGGGAGAAGATAAACCCGACGCATGGGACCCACATGACTATAAAGTATGGGTTAGAGTTTGTGTGGCTGCGAAACTGAAAAAAACATGTAGGACCCATGATGTAGGTGGGGTACCGTATGAATTTAACGATGCAGATAGCCTAATCCAATGGTACTTAGTTGTCGCCCTAAATGTAATTATCTTATCATATAAATTTGGTCAAACTTGAGATGCTTTGACTCTTCAAGATTCTTGCAACGACTACAATTTGGAATGGAGGGAGTAATAAACAATAATCTAAGTGCAAAAAAATTTCACTAACTTATAAATGAATGGAAGGATGAACTTATAAGATGTTTTAACGGTTTTGAAAGATTGATTTTACTATGCATCTTGACATAGTGTATTTATGAAAGGTTGAGGACGATGCAGCTTGGACTTCTCCCATGCTTGTTGCCTATGTTGTGTCGGTAGTCTTAGATGCCGGTGACGCTTTGCCGCCGAGGCGCATATGTTTCCACTACGCTTTCATTTGCTAAGGTCCAGCGGTGTGGGAGGTTCAGCAGCTGGCCGCACCTGTGACTTCTCCTATTGTATCGCAATTGATGGAAACTCGGATGTCAAGATGTCTCGCCCGGTGTTGTTGTGGCCTCCACCGCTATGGTACGAGGAGTTAGAGGCATTGATCCGCTACCGTTGGAGACACCTCTCCTCGAGGCCGTAGTTGTGCCGCTCTAGGATGCTGGTGCCCGCCGACTTCCGCGCGCGCAATGGAGCGCGATTGCTACCATGCCGCGGGCTGTGAACATCACCGGTAGGCCCGTGATCGTATATTGAGGAAGCTCGGGCATTGAGGTCGAGGAGGATGCTCACGACTTGGTGGTTGCTAAAGAAGTCAAGACCGCCCCGTGATACGTCGACTTGGTCCAACGGAAGGGTTTTTCGCCTTCCGCGATACGCCGACTTGGTCCGAAACGGAAGGGTTTTTTGAATGGACATTTCGACGTAACGCCCTTAGACTTCGACCGACATGACTTGAGGACGAGGTGTAGACCCCGGTGTTCATGTTTGTTGATCGTGGGCTCATCAGTTTGTTTAGCGATCGAGTACACAAGCTAGACCTCGCGACAACGCAGCCCAGCTCATCCATGAGGACGCGGTGGCGGGACTCCGCCTCGTCGGGCAATAGATGAAGAGCTTTTTTATTTTCTAATTTTTTTCCCCGACACGGGGGCCCTAGATGTCATAGGGATGGTGAAAAATCTGAGCTGTACCAAACGCTTGTCGAGATTTCAGATCCGTAGTAGAGCCGCTCCGCGGTGGAGTTGCACGGATCTCGCAGCTCGAGCTGTTTTTTCGTAAGCCGGAGCCCCAACAAACACACACCCTTAGTTGCATTTGTTTCTTTGTAATCATAGGTGCGTGCGAAGTTGTTGTCGGGGGGCTCGAGACCGCAGGTTACCGCCCCCGCTTTCTTGTATTAAAAAACTTCTTTCCGCTTAGAATGGAGGGATGATCGAAGTACTTATGATCTTAGTGCTCTTATTCGTATGGACGCATGTATTTAAACCCCTCTTGATAAGACATCCGTTTTATCTTATACAAAAATTGAGGTTGAAAAGGATGTTATCTATCTATAACTCTTATATAGGAGATCCTCACTAACCATTCTTAAGGGAGTTCTTCGGCATCCGATTGGTCCGAGGGCGCGTTGTAACTGAAACGCACCAAAAACTAAATTGCAAAGCGCCGTGGGTCGGCTTTTGCCCGGCCGGTTCCCACCGTTTCGTCTCCGTTGGTCATGGCTCTTGCTCTACCTTATCCCCATCCACAACGGCGCCGTCCCGAGCGGCGGCCCCTCCACTTCCTCCGCTCCGCCTCTTCCCTCCCATTTTCACGTCGTCAATGAAGGTCTTGGGCCGCCATCCGTGGGTGGGTACTCGCACGGGTGGGTTGCCTTGCCTGGGAGGCTGGGATTCCCTCTCCCATCCACGCTGCGAGGCCGGCGACCGAGGAGATGGAGATCCTCGCCCCGGCCTCGCGGTCGTAAGCGCCCGCGGCGGCGGCAGGTGGCCGGAGCTTGCCACGCTGGATGGGCCCGCACGCCGCACGCGCATCCGCCGCCCCGCGCGCATCGCTGCTGCCTCCGGCCGCCGCTGAGCTCCGTCCATGTGCGACACCCGCCGCTGGTCGTCACGCCGACGACGACGCCCGGCACTCCCCGCTATCTCCACCTTGATTGCTCACGCGCGCCGCACGGTAAGGTCTCCGCAGGTGCCTGTGGTTCCTCCGAGTCCACATTCTTCCCTGATCACATTAGGGCCCCAACTATTGTTTCCTCTAATCCTTCCCGTTTTCTGCCCTTGAAGTACTCGATGGAATGTCAAGATGAGTTTACTTGATATTTTATTTTCCCATTCGGTCAGGCGGTCAGCATCCTCACGGTGCATAACAACGCTTTGCAGTATATCTAAAGTTTCTTATTGATTGAAGCTATATTGAGCGTCGAAGGGCTGATTAGGATTCTTTCACCAAAGTATCTTATTTTTGATGGGCGAGTTCCGAGTTCATCCCTGTTGAATGATGAGTTCATCTCTTTCAGATTCCAGTCTAAACCTTCTGAATGTTGTGGAGATGGAAGATATGTAAGCGAAATAGTTACACGTTGAAGTCTGGAGCATTATTGATATTTTATTACAACTGAATTTTGGAATCCACTGATCAGATCAGCACCTCTCCTTTAATGTATGGTATGAAGGCTTTTTTTCTCAGATTCCTATATAGAGATACGATGTGCTCTTAAAAAGGTAGTACTCTTGAATCGGTGTTACAAAGATTTTGATTCCATGTGGCATGTCTAACTACATGTCCTGTAATGACGCTCTCGTAAAAAGAAACTTTAGATATACCGCAATCCATGTGACACTTACATTCTGCTTCATTTTCAGGGGTACATTTATTCGTGGTTTCAAATCCAGCTATGGCAAAGTTCAACCAGCCAATACGTCAAGAACGCGTGCCCGTAAATTATCTAGGTGTATTACGGATTCGCCATGACATCGCATCACCTACCATGAATTTTTAAGCTTATGCCAAACATCTTCATATACGGTTTGTGTTCCGTTGGTTCAGAGTTATGACAACCTTTTCATATATTCATGACACAAATTATATGAGTTCACGATTTGCCTTCTAACTAATTTGCAAAACTCATAGATATACCTTCTAACTGATTTTTGCCGAATGTGTGGTATTACCTAACCATAACTCCAAATAGCTATATCCATTTCTTCACACTAAATAGGACTTCTCCCTTCCTGGCTGTTTTTAAAACTCATAGATAGCGGATGAAATCTCAAGGTACACTCGACAATAAACAGTATAATACTTGAATAGTTAATACCACAATAAAAGCTTGACCTTATTAGTATTAGTAACCTGACAATCTTGGATATCATGCACACTTGATCCGATAAATAGCCTTTTAATTTAGTACCATATAGGATCAAAATACATTACACCTTCTGTCAATGCTAGACCACTATTGCTTTTTACAGTCATCACAATGAGGCCATTCATTTTTGTTACATTAATCTATAATGATATTACACCAATATCCTTTCTAATTCCTTTTAATTTACACATATCATTTTCAAATAAATGAAGCTGATGCATTGATTTGTTTCATTCATGACAACTACTGAAAATACAACGTTGGTTCTTCCATTTTTTCAGCAGCTCGCATCCACAAGAGAACCTAAATAATACTCAGGTGACTCCAATAACTCCGCAACCAACAACAACAGCTCAACATTACCCAGGTCATCCCAATAGATCCTAAAGGTCCATCTGCTGAAACAATACAGCCATCAACATCCAAGGAAAGGTAAATAATTCTATACATCATCTCTGAGATAACTTTAGCATTATTTCCAAATTCATTGAGAATGTTGAGCCTCATAGATTTCATCGCGGTACCTCAGTTTGCACCAGCTACGTTGATGATCATACCTTACTCGACTATATAGCACAGTCTGAACCCGGCTTCTGGGATTTCAATCAGCTAGACCTTCAGGAAACTAATGTATTAGGTAGTCAAGGGGTTATGTCAGCTAGCTACATTCAGAATTCAGTAGAGATAACAAACTGGATTGGTCATGACAAGCTGGGTAAAATTGTTTAAATTGATAGAAACCTTTGAGATAGCCCCGTCCATTCCAATCAATCTCATCAGAAGGAACCTCATATAGTCTTATCTTTCCAACAAAAAAGACATACATAATGTCCATCATCTTGGTGGTGGTGTCATGGTATGTGTTGTTTCTGTTAAATACCACACTAATTAGTCACTATTTGTATCGGAGTATTAATACTACAGTAATGAGTCATTGTTAGTATCAGTGTCAAACTGATTAGTTTTTTCATATCCATATGCCTACAATTCCATATTCTGCAGCTACCAGAAAATACCTTCTCCTTTGTAAGTACTTTTTTCAGAGTCCTTTGCAATGAAACGCCATAAATTATTGTCTTTGTCAAGTCCAGCCATCACTGTTACAGATTTAGACACCGTCTGTTCTTCTCTGACTATCATGCTATTACCTATTCCCCTTTGTATCATCCTGACATGCCATAGACCCATACTTCTTGGTTCTGTAAAGATTCATTTAATTTATTCATAACATATGAATTCAAGGGGCCTTGCTTCTGTGCAAAACAAAATTTGACATGGTTGTTAGCACTAGCGACAATTTGTTCAATTGATGTGGGGTTGTGTATTCTTATTTGTTCAGAAATTGCTGAGTTTTTGTGACACAGCCGCCAGTGTGTAACTCCTGATGGCTAAGATGGGGCTGGGTGTAGTGTAGGCAAAGGTTGTCGACATGTAGCAGTCATGTTTCAAACTGAACACGGGTGGGAAGACTTCATTGTGTATCTGATAAAAACTTGCAAATGTAGGTCTCAGTGGATGGAAATTTATTCAGCCACTAGAAATCGTGAGAAACGCAGCTGATATGTCTCCTCGTGAGAGTTCGTTTTTTTAGGATAGGTACCATTGACGAAAGAGTAATTTTATATCCAAATTTCTTAGAAAAAGAAGTCATTTTCTTTTGAAAAGTGCATTTCGTTAAAAAATCCAGCTAATGTATATGTCTATAACATGTTCACATTTCAATAATGATTGCAGGGTTCTGATTTTTTTTGCCCTCATCAGGCTGTCAAGCGGTCAGGACAGATTACACTGAAAACTGACCTGCTTTATTGAAATCTGGCTCTCTCTCTGTTAAGATTATGTCATTCTTATAGACGTTGATTGCACGCCATCATTATGAAAGGATGAAGATATCAACAATATTTAACACGTTGTAAGGGAGGTGGATTAGCATACTGTTGGTTTTCCTCTGCAAGTAGTTGCTTTGGCTGCATTCATCTATTGGTTCAGCGTGTCAGTATGCCCCTTTACAAATCGATCGGTTGCGTAATTCTTGAAGACTTGCAGTAGCCAAATCACCTTATGGCCTTCAAATTTATTTATTTGTTGATATTGACATGGGATTAAGAGGCATTACAAAATTGATACTCCGCACATTTACTTTCCTTGTGAGTGGCTTGATCACGCGATAAGTTTACTTATATTAAATAACATTTTACTCTTGTATCCTAGAGAAGCCACCTCGAAACAAATAAATGCAGACAGCCGGACACAGATGAAATTCTATATGGATCGGTGTAAGTCACGCCATTCTTTTATTTCCAAAAGAGTGTACCAAAAGCATTTGTCATTACAGGGTGGCAAACAAATGGAAGAAAAGATTACAAAAAGTCCAGGTCAGCTAGGAACGGACTAGTTTAAATGGACGTTGAAAGAATTGCAATTCGCAATGAAGAAAGTAAACAAAAAAAATCAACAATTGTAATCAAGTCTAATTCACAATTCCCTTTGAAGCGACCGGCAGGAGAGACAGAGAGAAAGGGATCCAGGGAGTCTAATCAGCATTTAGGAAGATCGGACGGCGGTGGGAGCAGCTTCTGGTGCGGGAGCCTGCCGTCAAGCACCAACCATGCCATCCTGAGGCCCCATGTCGTGTGCACCTCCAAGTGGCAATGCATGAACCATACCCCTGCACATTCACAGAGCACGCACACATGTGTAAGAAAAAAAAAACAGAGCTTGTTTCCTGGGCTCGATCTGGCATGCAGCGTTATTAGTCGATCAGAATGCCTTACCAGGGTTGTCGGCAAGGAAGCGGATGGCCACCCAGCCGCCGGCCGGCACGCCGACGGTGTTGCGCTCGACGGGGTCGACGAGGTTGAACTTGGGCGGGTCGTTCACCGGGTCGTAGTTGCCGTACCCTTGGCCGACGACGAAGAAGTTGAAGCCGTGCAGGTGCAGCGGGTGGCTCTCGATGCCGAGGATGCTGGTGCCCTGCATCACCAGCTCGACGTTGGTGCCGTACGGGATGACCATGAGCTTGGTCCCGTTGGCCACGTTGGTGTTGTTGGGCGGCGTCCCCGTGTAGTTGAAGGGCGTCAGGGGCGCGATGGGGAAGTCGGACTCGTAGACGCCGCTGGACAGGCCGGTGAAGTGCGAGTGCAGCAGCGCCTTGGTCGGGAGCACGAAGGAGACGTTGTTGACGGACGCCGCGAACTGCGTCGTGTTGGTTGGGCCCTGGCACGTGGTGTTCGCCGGGCACGGGTGCGTGCCCAGCCCCACCGTGAAGAAGAAGCGCTTGTCCACCGTCTGCGGCACCGCAGCCGGGTACTGCGGCGTGGCGAGGCTGCGGAGCTTGGCCGTGAAGTTGCCGACGAGGTTGGTGTCGTTGAGCTGCGGCAGGACCGGCCTGTAGAGCGGCAGGTACTTGTTGAAGCTCGCCGCGGAGGAGGGCGCGTCGGGGTACTCGTACTCGAGGATGCCGGCGACGGTGGTGTTGTCGAAGGTGGCCGGCCTGCCGGTGGAGTAGGTCCTGGCGGACATGTAGTAGTTGGCGCCCGGGTAGAAGGGCTTGGCGGCGAGGAGCACGTTGGTGGTCTGTCCCGGAGCGATGATGAGGGTGTCGACGGTGAAGGGCTTGACGTAGACGGCGTCGACCTCGACGACGGTGAGGGAGTGGTTGGCGATGGAGAAGAAGAGCTCGTCGTTGAGCGCCGCGTTGATGAGGCGGAGCATGTACGTCTTCCCTGGCTGCACCTTGAGCTTGAACGTGTCTGCATGCATGTCACTGTGAGCGTGAGTGCGTGGAACGTGACATGCATCGACGGCGATCGACGGTGAATGGGAAAGCACACCTATCTGTAGGCGTAACTAAGATTCTGTTGACGTAATAACGCACCGGCCCCGCGGGACCCACCGAAGCTAGGTTGCTTAAGTCCACCGGATGTGTTAGGTCAAGTAGGATCGAGTTGCCATGGGCATGACAGCGACGTGGTGCGAACATTCCCACACAAGGGCGCCACAGCCAGTTGAAAGATCCCGTTTCCAGAAAGGAACTGGGAATCTTCTCTCACCTTTGGTGATTTGAACCACTCACCTTCGTGAAAACGAGGCCTCTTTTGATTTATGGTTGCGTTTTGAAAACTTGGACATGCATGCTTGGAAATGGGAAAACAGGGCGCCCGTGAACGTCACCTTTTTGCTTTCTGTTACGACTAATAAACTAGGAAGACTCGAGCGGTACGTAACCGCTTCTTCGGGCGTTTGTTTTTGGTTCGTTTCGAGAACTTTTAAGATATATGTTACTATATATATATATATGCTACAAGAACTAGCGCCTCGATCATCCTTCAAAACACAGCAACACTAGCTCTCGTATACTTACGTGTATAGGAGCCTACTAGCTAGGAGCGCGTGTGTTTGAGAATAATAATAAAACAAGAAAGGAGAAAGAATGTACCTTTTGCAGAGCAGTTGTAGAGCGGTCCTGGTAGGCCGTTGATGGTGTGGGCGTCAGAGACATTCGGACCAGCGCCGACCTGAAGCGCCTGCTGGATCACCACCTCCGTGTCCGCCAGCCACCACTCACCTACACCACCCCAAAACGATTCCAATTTCAGCACAGGTTCTGTTTACAGGCTAGCAACACAGCTAGCGGCAAGGGTCGTTTTCTCCCGGCGTTCGGCCGTTCACGTCGGCCGGCCGGCCGGCGGCGGGGGCTAGCTGACCAAACACTCACCGAAGATGACGGGGACCTCCTTGTACGGCGCGGGGAACGGGTAGGGGACGCCGAGCTTGGGCAGGATGATGAGGGGCCCGTAGACGGTGGCGCGCAGCCAGGAGATGTGGGCGTGCCACCACAGCGTGCCGCGCTGCCCCACGATGGTGTAGTTGTACACGTAGCTCTGCCCTGTCTGGATCGGGCACTGCGTGATGTACGCCGGCCCGTCCGCCCACCCGGTGCGCAGCTGCCGGATGCCGTGCCTGCATATATTGCAGACAACAACGATCAGCATCCAGTGCAGCAAGCGTATGTATATATATTATATATGGTATATATGTAACGATCGAAAAGATGCTTCGAATTAGTTAGCGATCAAGCTTCTGCTGGTGTAGTATGCATGTTTTTGGTGCTAAGTGGGTGCACCGACCAACGCACGCACTTTTGACTTCCATGGCGGACGCCGGTACGAGCACGACGATGGGTCACTTACCAGTGCAGCGAGATGTTGTGCTGGGCGTGGTTGGTGACGCGGATGACGAGACGGTCGCCTTCCCTCGCGACGATCTTGGGGCCGGGGAACTGCCCGTTCACCGTCACGATGCTCTTGCTGGCGCACAGCCGTGTCACGTTCGCCATTGTCACCTGCATATATGCGCATATATACATGTTGAGAATGAAGAACATGCATATGTATATGTATGTATGAGAAGTAATTAAACATATATTCTAGTAGGCATGCATATGCATGCGTCCATGCATTTTATGCAGCAGCAGAATGTTATGTAGCATATGATACATAGACATGTTGTACACTCGATCGAACGACGACGTACATTGAAGTCGTAGTGCCTCGTGATGCCTTGCACTTCGACGACGGAGGCGAGGAGCATCAGGGCCGCCATGAGGAGGGAGCATGGAAGAGCAGAGGAGATTGCCATGGCCATGCTAGATGATGGTCCGGTTAAACCTCTAATTGAGCTCCTCCGATGAGCAGCTATCTGGAGTTGCTCTTGAGCTCTAGAGGGCAACCAAGACTACGGCCACCAGCACCAGGCGACCGAAGAGATGGAGGAGGAATAATAATGTGTTTGTGTGTTGGGACAGCCACCAGAGGCCCCTCTCCATATATAGGGCATGCCGAGCAATGTGCTAGTAGCATGTCAACTACCACCGCCATTTTCTTAGGTTTTCTACATGGTCGACAGGAACGCAGCTTGGGCACAAGTATAAAAGTTTGGTGATCCGGTAGATGAACGATCAAGGGCAGGCAGGCGAGCTGCTTGAGCTAGCTGGACTGCTGGCTGGAGGGCTCTAGCTTTAGAGTGTGCCCAAAGTATGCGGTGCGGCAACGATCCATCCCTTTTGACCATGCATGGCACTGGATCATATCGCCGCACTGCACCACGCTAGTTTAATTCTGGTGATTTTGCGTGCCGTCGCGCACCTTTATTTCCCGGTGCAAAAGTTTGCCGAAAACCGTTAGGTAAACTGTAGGAGTAGTAGGCACGGAGAGTAAGAGTAAAAAACCGTTGTCGTCTCCTTGGTAGTAGTACGTGATGAAGGAAATCACTGCTACTGTGTACTATGAATTCTCAACAGTCGTCGGTGAAAAATCTTGTCGCGCAATTTTCCGCGAAATTAAAAGAGCTTGCTCTGCATACATGTTTCCTCGAAGGATCTTGTCCTACACCTGTATTTTCTTCGGGTCGTTGTTCTCTCTGTTGTATCGGCGTGAGTCTACCCCTGTAGCAGTCTGTTGCAGGTGGACGCGCTTCTTGCGCGTGTTGTAAAACTCTTTCTTTCACTTAATGATATCCAGGCCGGGAAACCGGACTGTTTCAAAAAAAAATCTTGTCCTACACTTGATATATTTGACATATATAGTGACAATTATTGAATGTGTCGTTGATGCATATGGTTCATTGGTTCTAACGCGCACTTGCTGGTTTAGAACCTGAACAAAATCAGTGAGGTCAGGTGTCAAAGTCTACAGATAATTCAGGCTCTACAAGCGATTGGAAATCATTATTTTTTGAACCAAATATAAGATATCATCCTTCACACTTAATAAAGCAAAATTGATTGCACACAGGCCTCGGTGTTGAAAAATAACATGTTCACCTGTATTTTGACAGTGCCATCTAGATGTTGGCACCAAGAAAAAGAAGAGGAAAAGTGGGTCTTCTAGACACTATCTGCGAATGTTACTTCCTTGTTAGGTTGTGCGGCTTAATCAAAACCTCACACACAAACAATGCATGTTTCACGGGGGCCACTAATTATTCTTGGAATGGGGATTTTTTTTCATGTTAAGTATTGATTCATTTCAAAAGTAAACATGCTTGTCGCTGTCACCAACATGGTAAGTAACTTCCTACTACGTTCCCATTTCTGCAAGTTCAGAAATTGGTCGACGCAGGGTTTTCACCTACAGTTCAGTGAATCTACACCAGTTGTAGGGGGTAGTGTGTGTTTAAGAATGGAATGTGCATGATCCCTTGCCATGGGTAGCAAGACACCCATCTATCCAGTAGGTGCTACCTGCATGGTTGGTGTCTTAGCGTGTTTTCTTTCCTTGTGCAATTCCCAACGGAGAGAAGGATGCTTGACCCAACACGATTGAGCGATGCAACGTTTCCTCATCACATACTTTATTGACTGAAAAAGAACGAAGGAGCGAACTCAAACAGTAACATGTAAAAGACATGCACCGAATTGGATCTTGCAACTCTCCCGGCCCTACCTCCCAATTAAGTCCCTGAGGCATCTATATATCTCTTCGATGCAAGTTTGTTCCTTTTTTCAAAAACATAAAGAATCATTGGTAATGCATGTACATCAACAATAACATTTTCTATACCCAAGTAACGCGGTGATTCATGATACTTTCTTTGTATCATGAATCTGTTTTATGAAAAAAAAAAAAAAGCAGGCGCCTCAATGTTTCATGTCTGTATCATCTATATGTACTGAACAAAAAGGTGGTAAAGGACAGTTTCCATTTTTATTATTTACTTCCTCTGTATCTAATTGTAGGTCGTTTTGGCTTTTCTAGGTTCATAGATTTTGTTATGCATCCGGATATATATTATGTCCGGGTGCATAGCAAAAAACTATGAATCTAGAAATGCCAAAAGGACCTACAATTTTAAACAGAGGGAGTAGGTGCATCTATATACAAGTATATGTGCCTTAAACTTTCCCTATCAATTATGTTGATTTTGGGTTGGGCCTCGTACTTCGAAGCATCCACTGCAGTATCATCAATTCATATGCATTAATACTTAGGTAAAGAGTGGTTAGGTCATGAATTAGTTTATTATATACTTCGTCCGGACTAAACTATAGCGCATTCTAACCATTTGTAAACCAAATAAGAGAGTATATTATAGACACATCTGCCTCTCACTTAATTTTCTAATATATTAAAATCTAATTCTATTCCCTATGATTTGCTTATATATACAAAAATATGGAAATATTGAATCAAGTATTTCTATTTAGTAAATATTATCTTCTTGTTCCCTGTTGACGTTTGTTAAGTGCTATAAGAATAAGAAGATTCTGCAAGCGCCTGAGAACATCAATGTAGCTTTTCCCTAGGAGAGTATTCTAGGGTATCGTATCCACAGGGAAGCTAATGGTAAAGAATTCTAATAACTCACAATCATGTATCTACTAACTTAGCAAACCAACTAGACTAAAGTAAGGGTAAGTGATAAATGAAATATAAACAAGACTATGAATACTAAGCATAAAAAGTAATCTACTAATAATGACTAAAAGACTACTATGGTAAATGAATAGCTTAGCTAATCAAGAGGACAACGGAGAGGCAAAGGTTCCTAATTACTTCTCTAATACTTTGGTTCTAAGGTAACTGAAGTATGGATGGATATAGCAATCACACAATAACACTTCGGACATCAGAACACTAGCCACGAAAAGGGATGAGAAGGGGACTAGGAAGCTATGACTAAAGTCCTACAAACACCAACCCGAACGTGGTGGAATACGCCGCCCATCGTGGCTGTCACCACCGGGCTACCACAAACTATCCGTGGGGTTGGGTGCAATCTCGGGGTAACCTCTAGTCCGGACACCATGTCTACACTATCAATTACTACTCTAATCTCATGAAAACTAGAGCACTCGATGCGAGCGAAGATCCTATGCTAAAGCATAAATACTACACTAACCATAAATGTATGAAAGGCATAAAAGTACATAGAGAAGATAAATATATTAAAGCATAAGTCTTGTAGAGAAGATACAAAGACATACCATACTCTCGAAGACTCTCGAACCGGAGGCGCGCTCCTCGCTCTCCCCTGACTCTCAAATAGATCTAATCTATTACATTGAATATGTCTTACCCTAGATCTATATTGAGAAGAGAGAGTTCGTTACATGGGATCTCTCTCTAATCAATGAGATGAGATAGCTAATGAATTAGGGTTTCAGGGGGGAGCCCTGCCCCTTCTTTTATAGCCCCATAGGATGAATTCAGCCCTTGGATCAAACCGACTTGATTGGACGGACTAGATCTACTCCATAGATCGGTTGTAGGAAGGTTCCAGAAGTTGGACACGTGGTTCTTCCGGGCGGTGCCGCGCGGCACGGGGGGTGTGCCGCCCGGCTGCACCTGACAACAGGTCGGTCCCGGCCTTTGCGAGTTGTCTTCTCTTCTCATTTGGACCCCTGGAATTTATACCAATCGCCCTGATTTGGTCCTTTTCTTCGGTGTCTTGATTTATCCTCTTTTCTCTCTGATTTTCTAGGGTTTTCCAGAGTTCACCTGCAAAACTGAGTGTGCACCAAAACTCATGGAAATCTTTAGTATAAACCCTATCTTCTAGTGTTCTTGTTCACATATGATCTATTATTTCATGGTAAAAGTTGACAATAACTACCGTCAACATTCCCTAAATATTTTAGGACAATTTTCAAATGCTAGAATGCGCTATATTATATAACGAAGGGAGTGTGTGTAAAAAACAATAATAGTCAATGCATAATTGCAAAACCATAACATTTATTTCCTTGTTTCTCACCAAAAATAAAAAGTGGGGGATGTGTGGTCTCATAATCATATAGTTGTAGTTTAAGTATGAAAGCATATCCACATATTTGGAAGCAAAAAATATAGAATAGGGCATTTACAATGCATAAATTATCATAACGTAGTTTCTATAGGCATTAATTTTACTACTAATTAACCATTTTGTTGATGTGGCAAAACAAATTATTGAAGAGAGGAGAGAGAGAGAGAGAGAGAGAGAGAGAGAGAGAGAATTGGAAGAACCATTTCTAAATAAGAAACAATATCTTCAAGTGTATCAATTGAGAAGAAACTACTCGGTCCTGCGTTAGGGGAGAAGAGGCATTATTCAGGAACATGATTGCAAAACCACAACATTGAGCCCTCGTGTTTAGGAACATGATTCAACATTATTCAAGAGTCTTAGGACTTGCTACCCAAACCAAGTATAAATCTTGAGTCTTTGATTGCTAAGCCATCCGAACAATACAAGCAACTCTAAATTTACTATAGGTACGATGGAATGAAATGTCGACACTATGTGTTAAGTCATGGATCTATATGTGGGCTTTCAAATGTTGATCGTATTAGTTCGTACAATTTTCTTCCATTATGTTGAAAACATGGTGCTTATTGTAACTTTACTTAAAATTCTCCTTTTGTATTTATAAATGTGAGTATTCAAAGTTCTAGATGGCATTCTTATTTCTTTGTTACCATTAAGTCATAAATAGTCATTTCAACTTGCACATCCAAAATCAAGATGTTCAATTTTCTCTACCAAAAGAGTTATACATGCATCAATATTTTTTTTTTCTAAAATAATAGAGTGCTTACAATTAAACTATTAATGTAGGTATGTTGTAATGTTTCAATCAAAATGTATAAACTTAGCTAAAACAATAACTTGCATAACTCATTGTTAGGGATGATTAATTTAACTTAAAATAAATATGATAATAACTTACATAACTCCATTGTCACCGAGAATTAATTTAAAAATTTTTGATAAGAATATTATCATGTATGAAGCTATAGATCACATTTATAGCTACAACTTTGGCATTGGACATGTCAAAATTCGAGGTCATTTGAAAATAAAAAAGGAATCAAAATATGAGAACTTAAAATGAATACTTGGCCCTCTAGATTATCTATGATAGGAAAGTCAACAATAGAGCTATAAATCTTATTGAATGATACAAGTTTTGTATTGACCATGTCAACACCCTAGGTTGTTCTGAAAACCAAAAATCTAATAACTTACAATAAATATATGAGCATAAATAATTTTAAAATGTTTGCCTACATTGATATCTATATTTTGGGTACAATTTTTATCTTTATTCAACTTCATATAAAAAATTATACAAGGGAGGTGTCTTATTCGATTTTAAAAGCTATGGTGTAATTGGTCAAAAAAATCTAAGATGTATATTTCAAATTTATCGGCTACTCATGGGTTAAGTTGGACTCTACTATTTAAAAATCAGCTTACTTTGATAGTACACACCCAATAATGTTATAAATATCGATATTTTTCTCTTTGCATTAAAACAACTTAAGGTGTGTACGGATCCAAATTCTTGTAGAACCTTTTCAGATCAAAACTATTTCAAGAAATGTTTCATATGATGAATAAAAATCACTTCATGAGATCATTTGGAATGTATCTTGGATTCTAATTCACACTAAGATATATTTTTTTAAACCATATAAATAAAAATATTTTTTGGACGATAACAAAATTAAATACCATTTTTAGTTTTTACACTAAAAAAGAATATATGTAAGTAGAAAATACAATTGGTAGCACCTAAGTGACTAAGCAGACAAAGAAACAGATGTGATTCATATGTGAAACTAGCGCTGATTTAATTTGATGACATGGTGCAAAAATGAGAATCATGTCAAACCAATTTTAATTGGGACACTTTTTGTGGTTCTGCTGTTTGACACCGATTCTTGGTTTCAAGGCCACAATTGGAAACATTTATCAGGTTTAAATTTTTACTCAAACATATGGAGAAAGTAGCATTTTTTTTTTTTGGATGAGACTGGAGGGGCTGGAAGCCTGGAGCCCCTACAGGACTTTATTCAAAACAAGAAAACAAGTACAGTCCAGTTCTCCGAGAAAGAATCTGATTTACAAAAGATGGTATATATAGTAACTCATAAGCAATCAAAAAAATAAATGGCGTTTGTGCCTTATAGTGATGGAGTAAGTAGTATGAACCTTCCTGCCCGTGACTCTCACACAGCTAACCAGACGACGACTGAAGCACACTGCTAAATGAAAGCATCGCATAACACCAACCCAAGCACAAGCAAAAGATGATAAAGATATCCTCCTCCTATGCAAATTAGAGAGCACGCAATCCCAGTTCCAAAATGGTCGGGGTTCTATCAATCACGGCCGTTGATGGCGACCAGCATTCCTCGTGTCGACTAGCATTTGGGGAGATCAGACGGCGGAGGCAGCAGCTTCTCGTTGGGGCGATCTCCGTCCAGCACCAGCCATGCCATTTTCAGGCCCCAGCTGACGTGAACCTCCAAGTGGCAATGCATGAACCACACCCCTGCACACGTGCAAACAGATCGTCAATAAGATTCATTCTCCACCAAGCTTGGGTTATCCCTAACCAAAGTAACCTTTCCCTTGCTCAGGGCATTAACGTTGCTGACCTGTTGCAGTTAGTGTGTCTCTATACGAATGATCTTTAACAAAGTCTCACCTGGATTATCTGCGCGGAACCGGATGGCCACCCACCCGGCCGCCGGCACGCCGACGGTGTTCCGCTCCACGGGGTCGACGAGGTTGTACTTGGCCGGGTCCTTGGCGGGGTCGAAGTTGCCGAACCCTTGGCCGACCACGAAGAAGTTGAAGCCGTGTAGGTGCAGCGGGTGGCTCTCGGCGCCGAGGATGCTGGTGCCCTGCATCACCAGCTCCACGCTGGTGCCGTAAGGCAGCACCACCAGCTTGGTGCCGTTGGCCACGTTGGTGTTGTTGGGCGGCGTCCCCGTGTAGTTGAACGGGACCAGCGGCGCGGCGGGGAAGTTGGACGAGTACACCCCCTTGGACTTGCCGGCGAAGTGCGACTGCAGCAGCGCCGTCGTGGGGAGCACGAAGGAGACGTTGTTCACGGACGCCGCGAACCGGCTGCTGTTGGTGGGGCCCTGACATGTCCCGTTCACGGCGCACGGGTGCGTGCCCAGCCCGACCGTGAAGAAGAACCGCCGGTCCACCTCCTGCGGCACCGCCGCCGGGTACTCCGCCGTGGCCAGGCTGCGGAGCTTGGCCGTGTAGTTGGCGACGAAGCTCGTGTCGTTGATCTTTGGCAGGGTCGGCTTCAAGACCGGGAGGTTCTTGTTGAAGGCCGCGTGTGGGGGAGGGGACGTGGGGTTCTCGTACTCGAGGATGCCGGCCACGGTGGTGTTGTCGAAGGTGCCCGGCCTGGCGGTGGAGTAGGGTGCGGCTAGCATGTAGTAGGTGGCGCCGGGGTAGGACGGCTTCGTGGTGAGGAGCACGTTGGTGGTCTGCCCGGGGGTGATGAGGATGGTGTCCAAGGTGACGGGCTTGACGTAGACCGCGTCCACGTCGACGACCGTGAGCGCGTGGCCGGCGATGGAGAAGAAGAGCTCGTCGTTGAGCGCAGCGTTGATGATGCGGAGCATGTACGTCTTCCCGGGCTTCACCTTCAGCTTGAACGTGTCTGCGTCAGCAGAAATATACTAATATGAGTTGGTTCTACTTGATAAAACAATGCAAACCGGCCGGCCGTTAGCTCCTGATCTAGTATTATATGTTTGTTGGTGTAGTCGTCGCATGCATGCATGCATCTAGGAACAACCTTTTGCAGAGCAGTTGTAGAGCGGCCCAGGAAGGCCGTTGATGGTGTAGGCGTCGGAGACGTTGGGGCCTCCGCCGGTCTGGAGCGCCTGACTGATCACCGCCTCCGTGTCCGCCGTCCACCACTCACCGAAGATGACGAGCACCTCCTTGTCGGGCGCCGGGAACGGGTAAGGGACGCCGGGCTTGGGCAGGATGACGATGGCGCCGTACACGGTGGCGCGCAGCCAGGAGATGTGCGCGTGCCACCACAGCGTGCCGCGCTGCCCCGTGATGGTGAACTTGTACACGTAGCTCTGCCCGCTCTGGATCGGGCACTGCGTGATGTACGCCGGCCCGTCCGCCCACCCGCTCCGCAGCTGCCGGATGCCGTGCCTGCACAGTTCATGTTCATGATTCGTTTCGTGCTGCTAGTACACGAGATGAGATCGATGCGCATATAATGCAGGGTGGTAGGCACGGTACGTGCGTGCAGTGAAGTACACATGCGCATGCATTATTACCAGTGGATGCTCATGTTGTAGGGGACATGGTTGACGACACGGATGACGACGAAGTCGCCCTCGCTCGCGAACACCGTCGGCCCCGGGAACTGACCGTTCACCGTCACGATGCTCTTGCTTCTGCACAGCCGCGTCACATTCGTCATTTGCACCTGCATGGATTATCGTCGCAACATTAGTTATTAGATGCATTCAGTGCTAATATATAAGATTAGCAACTGCATCTAACTAACACTACTAATTAATGAGCTACTAGTCATTGATGGAGAGGATCGGAGGCATATGCTGCTGCTAGTTGCACGCACACACATGCAGACAAGCATGCTTACATCGAACTGGTACTCCCTGATGGCCCCTCTGTAACTTGGACGGAGAAGAAGAGCACGAGCACAGTGACAAGGACATAGCAAGGCAGCAGATTGGAGGTAGCCATTGTTGCTGTTCCTACAATGAAGCAAGCCAGCTAAGAACAAGTATTCTTGAGCCGATGGAGTCTCCGATGATCCTTGTTGGCCAAATGTTGGATGGATCACCGCGTTTGAGGTGGTAGAAGTAATGCCCTATAGAGGCTCTCGTTCCTATATATATATATATATATATATATATATATATAGTGCCCGTAGATGTTGCAAGTGCAGGCGCGAGATGATTAGCCTGTACGCTTCTGGAACTTTTTTGGCAATGTGCATGCGCGTAGTTCAGTTCAATCTTTGTGCTGAGTGCTGAGTTCAGTACTGTATATGCATCATGCTTTGTTTGGTGCAGGGGTTGGTTATTGATAGATCGAGGTCGCCTCAAGGCAACACTGCCGGCGGGGCCCTTGCGGAACACGGCTACTAGTAGCTGCATGCTATAGTAGTAGCTTCGGAGTGTAGCTAAAGTCAACCACTCGTCTGTTTATATGTCACATTATTGACCACCCTCTTACATTAGCCTTTTTTTCCTGACTTGGTTAACACGCCGAAATGTACCTACATACACCATTATATTTAAAAATTGAAATATCAAATATGTGGTACGGGAGTAAAGCTGTTTCACTGCATTGATTTCTTATTGACTTGAACGGCCAATATATAGTTAAATCAGCAACTTTTGCTTTTCATGAGAAAAGGAGGAAGAAATTAAATAGCCGGAACCTGATTTACGCTAATTGAAATGGACCTGAGTTAAGTGCGATGTACTCAAGGGGGGAAAAAAGGCACATGTGTCTACTATACGTACACACATATTTCACTTTTGGAAAAACCGGGGGGTTGAGTTAACCACACACACAACACACAAAACATGCCATTTTCACCGGGCCTTGGCTGGACATACGTACTTCACCTACCACCCCTAGCTTAGATCATGTGTTCAAATCAGGAGTGGTTGAATTCCAGCTGCCCCGGAGCAAAAGGTCAGAGGCGGCACCAAGTGGCCCGGTTGCGGATCACATTTTTGCAGGGGTTCCATTCCAGACGTATCCTTACATGCCAAGGGATAGATAGCCGCCGGAGCCAGTGAGGACAGCGACCAGAGCTTGAGGAGGATCATTTCGGAGGGTGGTCTGTTGTGTTCCGTGACCAGGCGTGACTCCGTGTCGCATGATTAGGGAAAGGATATGATCCGTGGAGATGAAGCTGCGCTGGTTAGCTGGTCACGGATCGAGCTGGGTTCGAACTGTTCCTCTTCTTTTCTGCTAGTCTCCAAAAGGGAGAGAAGGATGCCTGACCCAACTAGCCTCTTGCTTTTTTCTTGTACTAGGGTAGTTGTAGTAGATGTAGAAAACTGGCCATGATATTATTCTACCGCAGATTGCAAAGAACGTCAGTCAGGGGCTCAAACCCACACATAGTTCTCCACAACCGACTGCTGAATACAGCGGCTGCGCTTAAGAAATGGAGCGCTCCTTGTTTAGCGAGGCACGCCTACAACTGGAGTTAGCAAACGAGGTAATCCTCCGGCTGGACATTGCCCAAGAGACATGAATGTTATCTAGTACTGAAGTTGAGCTGCATAAGCAAATGAAACACCAAATCCTGGGCTGGGCTGCAATCGAGAGATCAAGGAAGAGGCAGTGCTCTAGAATCCTGAACATAAACAAAGGTGATGCTTGTACGAAATTTTTCCACCAGCGAGCTAAAGGTGGTCGAAGGAGAAATCTGATTGCTTATTTCCAAAACGAAGCTGGTGAGCTAGTGTGACTGACATTGTGATCGTCCTTGATCAGCAAAAAGAAGAGTATATAGCTCTTCGAATATGTCCTTGAGTTTATTCGAGATTTGAGCAAAACTCAGATTGGAGAAGAATATGGTCCCTGGGTTCCCTTTATTGGAACTATGTCCTTTTTATTTTTTGTTTCGAATTGGTCAGGTGCTCTTTTACCTTGGAAAATTATAGAGTTACCCCATGGGGAATTAGCAGCACCCACGAATGATATAAATACTACTGCTGCTTTAGCTTTACTAACATCAGAGGCATATTTTTATGCGGGTCTCAGCAAAAAAGATTGAGTTATTTCAAAAAATATATTAAACCAACCCCAATCCTTTTACCTATTAACATCCTAGAAGATTTCACAAAACCATTATCACTTAGTTTTTGACTTTTCGAAAATATATTGGCGGATGAATTAGTCATTGTTGTTCTTGTTTCTTTACTCCCCTTAGTAGTCCTTATGCCGGTCATGTTTCTTGGATTATTTACGAGCGGTATTCAAGCTCTTATTTTTGCAACGTTAGCCGCAACCTATATAGGTGAATCCATGGAAGGTCATCATTGAATTAACTAGTTTTTGAAATAGTCTTTTTTTTAGCTTATCCCAATTCATGCATGAGTCCGGATAATCCAATCCTCTTAGTTGGAAAACTAAATAGTTTGAAAGGCGTATGAATATACAACCTAGATTTTAGGAGAGAGAATAGACTATATTATGGAAGAGGTAGAGTATATATGCATTCAGGGGGGCGGAGTCAGGTTAGAACTATATCCTTAATGCCTATAAGGCGGTCATCTTTTGTGTGGCTTTCTAAGGAATGATTTTAGAATCAGATTCAATAGAAAATGGAAAAATATGCAAACAAAATAGAAGAAACAAATGTATATGGGATTTTTTTATTCCTAAGTTGGATTCATTATCTAATCCAATATATAGAATTTCCTTCTATATGGAACTGGATTCCGTATCAAGTTCTATGCAACATATTGTTATCAATTGTATATCTTGATTTGATTCCTATTTGATTTGGATTAATTCGATTTCAATAGGGGTTCTTCTTGTATTTCGTCTTTTATTATGTTAGATGAAGGGGAAAAAATGGGAACTCAAAGATATCGAAGAGTAAAAAAAAGGATGGAATAAAAGAGTGATTGGTTGAAAAGAAAGAGAAATAGAATAATGAGAATCATATGGATTTACACAACCTCTAATGATTAGAAACTAAAAACGAGATATCGAAGTAATTCGAACGATTTCAATTATTATTTATTTGTACTTATTAGTTACTTCTACCTGATAGAGCTTAGAAGTTGGAAGTAATAATTTCTTGGTTGATTGTATCCATAACCATTCCTTTTTTTTAACACGAGGAACTCACCATGAATGCACTAATTGATGTTGCTTCCGTTATTCTTTCTGGATTGGCCGTAGGGCTTCTTTGAAAGGTCCTAAATGGCTAGAGGGGGTTGAATAGCCTAATAAAATTTCTACAAAATCACTAGAGCAACTTGTTAGTAAATAACAAAGCGTAAATGCGTTTGCTCTAGCTCTACTTGTCGGCAAGCCTCCTATTGACAATTCTAGTTGCTATAGTCTCTAATTCACATTCAAGGGCTAAGTCACTACTTTACCACTAGGTGAACAAGCTAAATTACTCTAGCAACTAAGCAAGACTACACAAGCTACACAAGCACAATATATATATATCAAAGTAATGCAAGTGTGTAGAAGTGATATACCACAATGTCGAGGCTAGTCAATCCAATCACCGGGAATGTTGTCACAATATGAATAATGAATCCGAAAGCCAAGAGACAACAATCACAATGGAGAGACACGAAGATTTAACCCAAAGTTCACTTGATCACCCGTAAAGCTACGTCTCCGTTGTGTCGACCTTCTCACGTGTGGGTCAAGGTGGAGCTCACTCCAAGCCAAATGCCTTTAGGCTTCTTGAACCCAAAGCAAATGAGAGGTACTCACCGACACGAGCAATGTATTATCTTGCAATTCGTCGTCCCGACGAGGATGCACGGTCCTCTCATAAATCACCGGAGGTGGCCAAGAACATTCACCTTCTCTTACCAACGCCTCCACCAATCACCAAGCCGGCTAGGAGTGGTGCTCTCCAAGAGCAACAAGAAAACCACCGGCTCACAACGATCCCCAAGTGCCACTAGATGCAAAGATCAAAGCAAAGTGCACTTGAATCACCTCAACTCACTAGAATGGATGCTCTCAAGCAAAGGAGTGAGGAGGAGGATGTGTGTTCAGCTCTAGAGGTGTTAGGAATGATTTCAAATGTCCAAGAGAGTGAGCCAAGCCGGCCAAGCATGTATATATATGCCCCAACTCGAAATGCAACCGTTGGGGGGCAAAACACGCTCTCTGCAGGCTGACCGGACGCGCCGACCGGACTCACCAGCGAGTCCGGTCGATGGGTCCGGTCGCGGGTCCGGTCACACCAGACAAGCCACGTGGCCCACACTCGACCCCCGGCGCATGCGTCCGGTCAGTGGTTCCGGTGCATGCGTCCGGTCAAGTTCCAGCCGAGAGCTGAAAAACATGCTCTCTGGAACTTTCGATCGGAAGCACCGACCGGAGCGTCCGGTCGGATTCGCGTGCTTCCGGTCGCGAGTCCGGTCACCGGTTCCGTCGACTCTGAGCTGCGAATTTTCGTCGTTGTGTCGTCGTTCCTTCGCCTTTGCTCCAAACCGACTTCCGTCACTTGATTCTTGTTGCCGACACGTCGAAGAACACCCCGACACCATGTGTTAGCATTTTAAAAAACATTTTCCATCAAGTACGGAGTTAGCTCTCTAGGTTAGAATGCATGCAAATGATTTTGAACCTAGAGGCACATGAGGACCGATATGTACGATAATTTTCCCCTCTTTATAGTACGGCTTATCGATTCTATAATCACTCACACCCTCTATGGTGTCTTGAGTGTAAAATCAAAATGGCCCTATGATATACCTTTGCCTTGAGCCCATTTTGATCCTCGAAACACGCCATGTCATGCACTTGATCAACATTTGGATCATCTCGACCCATCCACCAAGACCACCATGCACAATCCTCGGCTTGACCAATCTCCAACTAAATCAACACTTAGCATAGAGAGATTAGTCCTAAGGATGTCATCAATTAGCCAAAACCAATCTAGAGATCTTCACTTGCTTCTATTGGGCTCGGAGTTGGTCAAGGTACCGCTTGTAGGACACAAGCTGTAGAAGGTATTGAGACAGCCAGAAGCGAAGGTAAAATAAGAGGTACTTTATTGCTTAGTCTAGCTTTTATGGAAGCTTTAACAATTTATGGACTGGTTGTGGCACTAGCGCTTTTATTTGCGAACCCTTTTGTTTAATCCTAAAAAAGAAAAATGAGTCCTATAGATTAGATACTTTTTTTTTTTTTAGTACATTGGTATTTGCTTATGTATTTCTAAGTATATCAATACTTTACTTTACTTTACTTTAATTTACTTTACTTTACTCCTATTTAATATATTATTTATTTTTTTTATATTATTTCAGAAATTTTGTATTTACCGGGACAGACAATACCCTAGGTACCCCAAGAAGGGCTGATTTGAGCATGATCCATTTAGAGGATATGCTCACCCTCTTCCTTCCGCCCTTAGTTTAGGACAGTTGAAAGTATTTTTCCTTTTATTTTAGGAATTTTGGGAATATTTCAACAAAGGAGATCTTTCACAGGTCAAACGAGACCTAAGATTTAATCTAAAAAAGAAATTATTAGATTGAATCTATTTAGATTAAAAAATTGCATTAAAAACCCGATCAAAAAAAAAAGGACGAGCAAAGTAAGTGATCGAAAAACTTTCTTCTTTGTTCGTGCTATCTATAAGAGGAGAGCATATGAAAAATGTAACCCATTCTTTCGTTTTTTTAGCTCACTGGCCATTCGCTGGGAGTTTCGGGCTTAATACCGATATTTTAGCAACAAATCTAATAAATCTAACTGTAGTGGTTGGTGTATTGATTTTTTTTGGAAAGGGAGTGTGTGCGAGTTGTCTATTTCAAGAATAGATTGGATCTATCCGGCTGCACTTTAGAATATTTTTAGTATTTTTTTTTTGATAAATAAGAAAAGGTGCACGATCTCGACGAATTACTTCTGAATAACTTCAGAAATCATATGGAAGAACCATAGCATTTCGTGATTCATTGGTAAATTTACTTTGATTCTCTATAGACCAATAATGTGAGACCATTAACACGGTTAAAGCTAAACTGCTTGAAGTCCGGGCAAAAAGGGGTACACTATCTACAACTACATTAGTATTAGTCTCGAAATGCTTTAAATGGGAAATAGCTAGTGTAGAATTTATCTGATATAGAACACTCATATCGATAAAATAGTTTGAACTATTTACTAGAAGGGCATGCAGTCCTTTTTCCAAAGCCAAATCGACGACCTATGTATAAAAAAAAAGATTTTTTTTTTTGATTTTAAGAAAAATAAAAGGAATTCTATCAATTTTTATTTTCCATTTATTTAGTTTATTTTTCTTAATGAAATTGAAATTATTAGCTAACAGAGCAAACACAAATATAGAAACAACTTTGCTGACCATGATAGATTTTAATCTAGTTGGAAGAGTCCTGTTAATATTTATCTAGTCTTATATAAGTTTGGGTATATAGAAATACAAAACAGAAAAAAAAGGATAGAGGATAGTCTCAGTACAAAAAAAAAGATATGGAAATAGCCATAATACATAACAAAAAGAAAAAAAAACGAGCGTGAGAGCCAAATGAATAGAAAGATTAATGTTTGGTTCAGGAAGAGATCATAAAAAAAAGAAACTTAATAGGAAGATAATCTACTTTCATTATAAAATTTATTAGATAATCAAAAACAGAGGATCTTAAGTACCATTCGAAATTCGAAGAACTGCGTAGAGGGACCCTTGAACAACTCGAAAAAGCTCGTATTCGAAGTGACTGCTGCAGTTTGTTGCATATTACATACTACCACCTGTTTGAGAAATACTGAAAACCTAAACCTAGAGAATTAGTTACTCCTTTGAGCACTTAGCTTACTGCAGTCTTCTTGGATCAAAACATGGATAGCCAGGCCGTGAGTGCAAGCTAATTCAGTTGTGGTGGTGCTACCTCAAATTAGCAAACACACAAAATAGAGTACATTGACATACCAAACATATATGTGTTTACAAGCATAGCAAAGTATATTTACTATTTTTCCAGGGGAAGGCATAGCGTGTTGTTATATGTGTTTAGATGCATATCAGGTATTTTGTGAGTTCATTACTCTTGCCAGTTAAGAAAATGAGACATCGAAGTAAGATCAATTACCAATCACAAGATCAATTACCAATCACATCCTTTTTTTAGAAAGGGCGGCAAAAAACTTGCCGCGATTTCTATTAGACGAATAAAAGAAAAGGCAAGTGTCGGCCCGGTTTTTTTGACCGAAACCGGGCCAGTAAAACCAAACAAATGAGGAGGGCACCCTACTCCCCTGCACACCTAGGTACCAAATCAACTCAACCCGCGCCACAACTAGCGCCCACTCAACTCAACCTTAGGGGAGTGTTTCACTCCACCTACTACTATAATCCACTTAACAACTCAACTAACATGACGTGGAAGGGAGCAAAGATATAGAAATAAAAGACCGCTCGGTTGGATTGGGTCATCAACACGAGGCTCCAAACACCGCCGCTCGGTCGGATTGGGACGTCGACACGAGCCACCACTCGAGAAGGCTCCAAGAAAAACAAAACAAAACAAAACAAAACACACACAAAAGTCACACCACCACCACCTGGGAAAGGAGCTGAAAGCAAGCCGATGAGATCAAGCGCCGTCGTCACCCACGCCACGTGCCACGCCAAAAGCCGCAGCCCGCTGCAATCACGACCAACTACCTGGACTCCTCCTCCAAGGGGCTATCCTCCTCAAGTCGCATGCCTGATCGTCGATCTCCCAGCTCCAGCGTTGCTATAGCAAACCGCATCACGGCGCCATTGAAACCACTGATCCCAGCCACTCTGCGTGGGGGCCTCGCCTCACCCAACGCCTCACTCCACTGAAAGGGACTCAGACATCTGAAACCGCTCCGAGAGCAACCTTCGCTTGTCCGTCACCGAAATCACCACAGCACCTTGCGCGCCAACTCAAGATCTCCAGCACCCAGGGGCCCTCTGCACCTTCCAGCCAACACGGACCACGCACCCTCATGGCCTTCACGCATAAGCAACACCTCCAACTGACCATCATCACTGCCACAAGCCGAGACGGGTCTCTAGATGCGACGCCTCCAGGGAGGACACGACGTCAATGGCGCCGCCGTCGCACGTCCATATGGACTGGGTTTTCACCCTGAGACCTGCTGCAAAGGAAAATACACGGTATGCCTCAACGGTGCCCCAGCAGGGAACACGACGCCCAAGAGCGCCGCCACCATTACCAACACAGTGGGGGCTTTCGCCAGGAACAGCACCATGCTTCCCGCACTCGCATGGCCATGGCAGTAACCCGCGCACCCCGCCTCCGCAACACCTCCGCCAGAAGAAGCCCGACACCGCCTGAGGCACCACCGTGGCACCACCCGCAAGCACCTGACAGCCCCCAGCCCCACCACCAAGGTGGCGCTGGACCAACATCGTCGTCGAGGAGGAGAAGGGCAGCACCAACCACATGCCGCACACCCATCGCCCGCGCATAGGACGCCACTGAACCCACCATCGCCGGGCCGCCACGTCGCCGAAGAACGCGACGCACGAGAAGGGCCGCCCGGGTCGGGGGCGAATCCGGCGGCACCCGGGCCGCGACCGCCGGGCGTCAACCACACCATAGCCGCCTCCCCCGGCGCCCCCACACCGGTCGCCGTCGCCGCCCCGCCCACGCCGGCCACAAAGAACGCCAGGGCTGCCCATGCCGGCCACAACCGCCGCCGCGCCTTGCGCCGGCCGCCGCCCTTCCCGCTCAACGCCGCGCGCCCCTGCCGCGCGGGCACCGGATCCGGCCAAGGCCACGCCGGATCCGAGGCTCCCGCCCCCAGGCACCGCAAAAACCACTCGGGGAGCTCTCCGGCGGCGGCCGCGTCGCCCAAAGCCGCCGGGGAGGGCGGATGAGAGCCCGCCGCCGCCTTCCCCATGGGCCGCACGAGCCTCCCGGCGGCGGCGGGGGTGGAGGCGGAGGAGCCGGTGGCGGCTAGGGTTTGGGGGAGCGCCGGTCGCCCTCGCGGGCGGCGACGCGAGCGGACTGGGGCACCATGCTATGGTTTACCAATCACATCTAAACAAAAGTTATCTATCTTTCATGCTTTAAGACCACACCTAGTGGTTAATAACACTAAATTGAAGAAATTTTATTGCTTTGAAGCAGTAGTAGATGTCAATGCCACTTCCACACTGCGGTCACAAGTTTTTACAGATGTACTGATCAAAGCCATGCATAACCCACTTAACTTACTGTAGTTGAAGATTGTAAAAAAAAATCAATATTAAATTTGCATGGCAACCTGTTACGGGAAGAATTAGATATCGTTTATGCACAATATGCTAGACAACTGTAAATATTAACACTGAATATTAATTTCCCATCAGAGGTTTGTCTTTGAGGTTTAAGTAAATCATCATTGGTAATTTGCATAATTACTTGGCTTGTCTTTTGAGGTTTAAGTAAATCTTAGTGATCTGTATGATTAGTTGGCAGATATTTCCGGTGATACTAAATAGAACACTGCATCACAAACATAGCACAGAAAATCTAATCTTGGTGCTCCTAAATCCTAATCGTCAAAGCTGCCGACATGCACAGTTTTGTCAAACACCGTGGCGCTGCAGTGCAACAATTAGAAAACAGGAGAAGGTGTATTGACGACTCCACGTCCCATTTGAGATATTCAGTGCAAGAGATTATTATTTGATCTTCATCGTAACAGTTTGCTGCAAACCAACAAGTTTGTGCATCGCATGCATGTTGATGGCTTCTTGTTCCTATTCTCTAACTGATGTTTGATTTTGTGTTTGAATGTATCAGTGACGAGGACTCTGACGACGATTGGGATTGAAGACAGAGTCTGCACATGTGACACACCTGAACCAGCTCAACCGCGTACACAAAGGTCTCGAGACGGATCTTCCTTGCAGGAAACCTGTTTGGTTCAAGTCAATCAGAGCTGAAATCTCTTGTGCAGACTTGAGGTAAGGATTTTTGCCAAGATCTTGACGCTGAAGTTTTTAAGGCTTATGGGGCTCAAAGCATCAACTGTCACTGCACCCGGTTTCTTAGGCAGTAGAACCATGAATGATTTGTTAATCCTGTCTAGATCCACCTCTCCTTAGTGAAAACTATTGAGGAATTTTAGTACTACTTCATTTTCTAAGGGTCCCCCAAGCTGCGGAGTTCTGGCCCCAGTGCACCGTGCTTGTACATGGAACGCAATGCTTCCTTTGTTCAGTGAATTCTGCAATTTGGCTCGAGGGTCTTGGGCAGTGACAAATAGATCATTGACATCGAAGGGCCAGGAAGACGGTGTCCTCGTGGCCAATGATGGAAGGACTGAGTAAGCGTAGCTGTCTTCCCCGCGTGCCTCGTGATCTGCACTCCATCAACCTCCACCACTCTAATAGAGTTTCGCTTCATGCGCATTGTGCCCTGGGCATGGTGGAAGGCCGTGTTGGAGTCACATTCTCTGATGGCCCAGTTTTTACTTCATTGCTTAGCTCTCTCCCTGGGCCTGAGGGGCATGGCCGGCCATGACTTCTTTGCGCACCTGGAACTCTTCAGCAGATAAACAGCGTTCCTCTTCAAATAAGCCAAACAAATGATAATTAAATAAGGAATTTACAATTTGAGATTAGGTGTGGTGGCGCCCTTATACGCCTTGCCCAAACCTTGGAGGCCGCTCTAGTCACCTTGAGGTAGACCGAGAGTTGCCCAGCAGCATCCTCACTCACGTTGGAATGGCTCCAAGCCGGGAGGATAGAAGGCAGGAGGGTGGCGTTGTGAAGCCAGGCGTTTTCAAAGCTGAAGTTAGATCAGAGGTTGGGCGCGGCAAGCTGTGTAAACTCGTGGAAGGGTACGCCTAGCAATGCTCCCAATTTGAGAAAGCTCCGTCCAGGCGGCCCAAGGTTGGGTTGGCTCTAGAGAAACGCTCAAAGTTCCCCTTCCAAATTATAGATCGTTTTGACTTTTATTACAAGTCATTTTTTTAGTACGTCCATTTTACTATGTATATCATTTTACTGTGCATCTAGATATAATAATATGTCTAGATATATAACAAAATGAATGAACCAAAAAAAGTTAAAACAACTTATAATTTGAAACGGAGGGAGTATCTCCAAAGCCCTAGCTTTTTGCATGGGCAAATTCAGGTCCAGAATACCATACAACCAACTAATAGGAGCCCCATCCATTGATAGTCAACAACATTTCTGATTTGGCGCAGGAACCAAATCTCGACAGAAACTTTTAATACAGGCACCTATATGCCAAATAAGCGTAAAAGTTGGGGGGCAGGGGCCGATACTATTATATATACACGTTAATAACACGTACGAGCTGTCAAGATTTATGTTGGCACAATACCCAGGGGTGACGGATTAGCATCTGCGACTTCAGAACTCTTGTCAATCACTTCATCCTGGAAACCTTGTCTAAAACGATCGTAGTTTGTTGGTTCAGCCGTCTTAAATGGGCGTTCCCCTAGTACCCGAACTAGATCATCATGGTGGAGAACCTCCTTCTCAAGCAGCAATTCTGCAATCTGTGCAACCTGCTCCTTGTGCGTCTTGATCAGGTCCACGGTCCTTTCGTAGGCCTTGGCCACCCATTCCCTCACCTCGGTGTCAATGATGGATGCAGTATGGCTGCTATATGGCTTGCTCATTTCAAAACCCTTTTGTGGGAACGAAAGAAGCCCAACCTTTTCACTAAAGCCGTATACTGCAACTTGAGCATAAGTCATCTCTGTAACTTTCTCCAGGTCATTTTGAGCACCAGTAGAGATCTTCCCAATCAAAACCTGAAACATAGAACGATTGATATCGCTTGCAATTAAGATAAAAACAATTAAGATAAAAACCTTGCTTATATATATGACATCTAATAAACATCGAGTACCTCCTCAGCAGCTCTGCCACCTAGTGTCATACATGTCATGTCAAAAAGCTGCTCTTTTTGTCATCAAAAGACTATCATTTGGGACATACTGAGCAAATCCTAAAGCAGCTGTTCCACGAGGAACAATTGTAACTTTAAGGAGTGGTTCTGCATGCTCCAAAAACCATCCAGCAACGGCATGGCCAGATTCATGATATGCAACAGTTCGGCGCTCCAGCTTGCTAATAACCTGCAAACAGTCCAATAAGGTTACAATTACTGCTACTAAATGCCACTATCATTAGCAAATTTCCATAGCTCAACTAACCACGCCTTTTAGAAGCCTTTGAAGTTGAATATTGAAACAAAAGAATTGCATTATTAGTTTTTTTCTTATGAATATTATACATTAAATACAATGATTGATAAAATAAAACAAAAGGAACAAAAAACTGGCCTAAACATCTCAAGAAAAAGTATCCAAAAACATAGCAGGCATTAATATCTCACCCATCACCCTACTATCTACACCTAGGATGGCATGAATGTTTAAAATATTTATACATACTACAAAAAACTGTGCCTTAGCCAGCATTAATATTATATAACCTACAGGCTAACAAATAAGAAGGCTCCTAACTAACCAGCAGAATCGAAATTGTAAGGGATCCAGTAACTCTTTTGTAAGGTAGTCAAACTTTTGCCGCATTGCAGATAAGAGTTATCTATGTTTTGATATGCCTATAAGGGGACACAGAAATTGATTTAGGTTTGCATATGTAGGTTGGCATAAGAAAAGTGGCAAATAAGTTACCTTATTTTTCTTCTCTAGTCCTCCGATGACCCTGTCAATTGCAGCTTCAAAATGCTGAATTGTAATTTGGGCGTCCTCACTTCTTGCAGCAATTAAAGCAGCCTCATTACAAACATTAGCAATATCTGCCCCAGCAAACCCAGGTGTCAAAGCAGCTAATCTTTGAGAATAAAATGATGGCTCCTTGTCCAGTTTAAGTTTTTTAAGGTAAATGCGAAATATTTGATCACGACCATTTATGTCTGGTTTATCAATGCTTATCTGACGGTCAAATCTCCCAGGTCTGAGCAAAGCCTTATCTAGAATGTCAGGTCTATTGGTACCAGCAAGAACAACAACTCCAGATGTTGTTCCAAATCCATCCATCTCTACAAGCAACTGGTTCAATGTGCTTTCACGCTCATCGTTTCCCCCAGAAAATCCCCACGTCCCCTGCACGACCAATTGCATCAATTTCATCAATGAATACAATGCTCGGTGCACATTGTCGAGCTTCTTGAAACAAATTCCGCACCCTGGATGGTCCAACACCAACAAACATCTCCATGAAGTCTGAGCCAGAAATAGACAAGAAGGGAACATCAGACTCTCCTGCAGTAGCTTTAGCAAGGAGTGTTTTCCTGTACCAGGGGGCCCACAAGAAGAGCACCCTTTGGTATTTTAGCTCCCAGTTCTTCATATTTCTTGGGATTTTTAGGAAATGCACAAATTCCATTATTTCTTGTTTAGCTTCATCACAGCCAGCTACGTCCTTAAAGAACACCTGCAACATTCAACAAATATAAGGATTAGCATCACATGTACGTGATATTCTGCATTGTTGATGATAATGATGAGCCAAGCTATGGCTCTTGAACAACTGCACACCTGATATAGCACTATAAAAGTACAAACTTTCCCAAAAAAAAGGGGAGTATCAAGTGCCAGTATGAAATAACCATGGAATGGACAGCACAAAAAAAAAAACTACCTTGTTTTTTTTGAATTTTTGTCCATCTTTGTCACTTGGGCTTTTCCAATATTAAAAATACCACGAGCTCCTCCCCAGGACCCCCAATACTAATTCCACCTTTCATCTTTTTCCCAGCCACATAAATTAATCCAACAAGCAAAATTGTTGGGGCAAACCTCATCAATTCCTGGAACCAATTGACTTCAGAGGTGTAAGTTACTGGAACATAGACATGCGGATCTCTCCCTAATGCTTGTTGGGCCTCTTCTAACTTCTCTTCAAAGGAGTCCACACTTCCAATATTGAAGTAGTACTTGTATTTGCTAGGAGAGCCTGTACCAGGGAGATGAGTGGTTGTGATATGGATATTACCATCCTGGCCTTGGTTGCTTGAGGGTGAACTCCTGACATAAACTTTTGCAACTGATTTGTTTTGCAACAACAATGTGATCAACTAAACCAGGTTCCAATAACTTGTTCTTGAATTCTTGGAAGCTTATCAAAAGTTAAAAAAATGATTAAAATGGAAATGATTCTGATTGATAGGTAAGGTACTAATAAGGCTAGAAGAACGATATCTATCTGTGAGCCATACAAATCTGTGAAGGTGAAACATGAGTTCAGGAAAAATTCATCATGTTTACAGTTTTATTTTTCACCGGGCGGCGCCGACTGAGGTCGCGACCACCGGATCGGTTCTTCTTCCTCCTCCACGTTTGCTTTGATTCATCGATATGGCGTGGATGGTGGTTAAAAACAAGAAATAAGAAACCTTGCTTCCGTGGAAGTAACCGACGGTGGAGGCGGCACCGCACACGAATAAATTAACATCATACTAAATCCACACAGCTGAAATTGAAATAAGAAAGTAAATTAAATCATACTAAATCCACACTGATATGAGACTAAATAAAGCACCTGGATATGCTTAGAGTGCAGTTACCCTTTTAAGTCGTCTATAACATCACAAACTGTGAATTAATCACAATCCAGTTCATATGTATGAACTACGAAATCTAAGGTGATATAGTTCAATATTTGAACTTCAAGGTGGGAGTAGTTTGCAACTTGTTATAATTCAAACTAATTCTCAGTTATAATAGAACCTATACACCAAAATATTGAACTCTATCACCTTGAAGTTCAAATTGAATCCAAACTAATTCTGTGTTATAATAGAACCTATACACCAAAATCAAAAGATAACATTTGTCTAAACTTATCTGGAAAGAATGGTTTGCAACTTGTGAGTGTGTGCTTAATAGTAGGTCTGCCACTAGTTGCTCTGGTCTAGTGTTTCTCTTGTGGAGGGGATTCTTCTCCCTCCTTTGTACTATTCTTCTTTCTCTCTTAATGAAATGATGAACAACTTTCTTGTGCATTCGAGAAAAATAGTAGTCTGCCAGTAAGCATCATACCTCCTGTGCAGACGACCCCTTGGGTAAGGTTGCCAACATTATCCCAAGAAGAAGTAGAGGAGCAAGGAACTCCTGAATTTTTTCATAACATCCTCCTGGAAATTCCACTGGTTTTTTGAATTCGAATCCTCTGAACATAAAAACAAATGCAACCAAGTTATTTGCATGGCTTGCACTGACCATATACAAGGTGCAAACTGGATAGACACATGACTAGACCAAAGGGACGCAAAGTACCATCACCTCCCAAGAAAACCGAACTACCTATTTGTTCTACTGCTACCCTCCTCTTTCATCCATAGGTGCCAGAGTGAGGTGTGTAACCCTTCATTACCTTTCAACATAAGAATTATCTGATTGCAGTACAGTTTGTATGTCTATCCAATTTCCAATCAGGTAATTATGGTACAAAAACACTGAAATTTCAGCTTTATCTAGCTCTCCATATGTTTGCTGTGTTTTCATGATAAATAATACGCCAAACCACAGGTAACATGTCTATGAATTCTCATTGTAGATTTACAATCCAGTAAGGTCAATTGCTACCAATGCTACCGATGAATAAATACAAAAACACAGAACGACTTTTTTTTCTTCCTCTACAATAACGTGCATTGAACGAACAAAATTGGCACTACTTACTTTTGGGCTCAGACTCGTCACTCCCGTCCCCCTCAGGCTTCTGCTCCTTCTCCTTTGGATGGTATTTCTCATAATCTAAAGCAGAAAAGAACGCGTCATATATTTCATATATATATACAGAACATAAACCGACCAAATGACAACCCAAACCCAGAAAGAAAGCTCACTCTTGTCAGAGAATAACCGCCGGAACTGCGAGCTGGCGAGAAGGAACCTCCAATCCCCGACCGTTTCCGCCCCAGTTGGCGCAGCGGCCCGGCTCCCTAGCGCTGACGTCAAGTAGCTGCGCGCAAACCCCAAGCCGCGTTCATCACCACCAGGGATCGTCGGCCGCGGCACCGCGCGGAGCCCGGCATGCCCCTCGAGCAGAGAACCCTAGAGTAACAGCAGAGATGACACGCCAGAAGAAAACATGGTTGTACGGAGAAGAGGAGGGCGCGGCTCGAACCGTGTGACCTACCTGCCGCAGCGGCCGGGAGGAGCGCGCGGACCGGGCGAGGGCACGGGAGAGGGAGGAGAGGCTCATGGCGGCGATGGCGCGCAGGGCATTGGAAGGGGGGCGGCAGGGTCTGTCGTCCTAGGGTTCTGCACCTCGATCGATCCTCCGGCGATCGCGTGGGAGAGCGACGAGCCTACGAGACGGCGGATGGGCGGCGGAATGGTGGCGGCGGAGGTGGACGCGGACGCGGACGCGGCTCCCCGCTTGGTTTCGTTCGCGTTTAACGGACACGTTGAAGGGTTCACCGCCAATCTAGATTCTTGAGCGTGTGTTAACAGGGAATCGCGGTTCGCGGATGCGTGGGTGATTTGGATTATTGCGTGGGTTAAATTAAAAACGGATTTTTATTTAATTAAAATCGGATTTGAGCTCGTGTTAGCTGCGATTAGCTTCAGATAAAGAGCAGAAAAAAAATGACAGAGCGAGTACAAGAAAGGATCGGCTTTCGGCCCGCAAGGCCGAGTGGAACCCATGGAGGCCGTAACTCAACGTACGTGGACCAAGCACGAGATTGCCCGTTCCAAGAGAATTGGGCCTATCCGTATAATCCACTCCTCCCTCCATTGTCGTCCATGTGCATTAGGCCGAAGTATTATGGAAGCCCATGGGGCCGTAACTCAACGTACGTGGACCAAGCAAGACAATATGTGATTACAAGCCCGTTCCAAGAGAAAGAGTTAACTGGGCCTCTCGTAGAAGGCTAAAGAACCTTACTCCTCCCTCCAGTGTCCATGTGCATTAGACATTAATAACAGAGGCCCAAAAACTGCTGAAAATCCGGAACCGTTGCAACTTTTTTTTGAGCATAACCCTTTTTAATAAGTACTTTTATTTTTTATTTTACTCTTACATGAAGCTGGAGTATCAAGCTGGTACAAGCGGTTGAAGGGAACAGCAATGTTCTTTTGGGTTTTTGGATAGACCCAACCCGGCCTCCAACCTTGGTTCACCGTTTTCTCATGAACTGACGACGCAGCACGCCAACACAGACTAACAAAGTCAGGTTGATTGATTAACATTATTAGAAAAATTTATTGATACGGCATCTCTCAACTCTTAGCCTACACAAAGTTATTACTGTACGCAGACAAAATGTGCTCGTGTATCCTGCCAACAACAGGTTAATTAGCAGTCACAATCGATAGGGAGAGCACCGAAGGATCATCCTGTAGCAACACCAACAAGACGAGCACGTGGACAGCAGTTGACCGGTTAGTGGTAAGTGGATTATGTTGGTCTGCCAGTCAATTTAGTAAGCTACTACTATCGGGTTCATACCTGGCCGGTATATATGATATGGTACAGTTGTTAGTTGGCAGCGATCAGTCGATTCATATAGGCTCATGGCACGGCTAGCGACTGTGAACTGGATTACGAGGTACTGTTGGAGTGCAAGTACTAAAAAGACAAAGGTACTAGCCTCAGACTAAAAGTTAATTACACGTTGATAGAAGGGGAAAAAAAACTCATATTCTCTCTTCGTAAACCATGTGTGCTTGTCTACTCTTCCACGGTTAAAAAGACGGCATGCATACCCTTTTCCTGCTTTCTCCCACTCCGAGGGCCAAGGCCACCATGCGTCGGCTACGGCTGTGTTAACCTGAAGTTCTCGTCGCGTCGTTTAAATTTTTATCACATCAAATCTTCATACGTATGCACAAAAGTATGAAATATAGATGTCGATTCAGATTGGGCCGGAAAAAAAGCTTCGTAGGGGCTGCAAATACATGGTGAAGGTGGAGGGGGGTCGAGGAGGAGGGAGCGAGGCGCGGCGCGGCAGCGGGGCGGGGCCCGGGGGCGGGCGCCGGTCCCGGCACGGAGAGTTGGAGAGGCGAAGATATTTTTTTATTTGCTTGCTTATCCCCTAGAGATTACATGTCTCTTGCTTATATAGCCCGACTAGTGGGACTTGTAATCTAAGCAATCTCTATAAGATTTCCTATACGATCGGAATACCTTTACAAGCATATCCTAACTTATTCTTTCCTAATAAGGGTCTCCCTTATAGATGAGATATCCCTTACACACCAAAAATTACCCTAAGATAATCCTAACTTGAATATGAAGCAAACTTCGGAATCGTACGGGAGAAGGAAGGCGGCGGCGGCAAGGGCGCCGGCCCCCTGCTTGCCCATTCTCGGGCCGGCGAGTCGCCATCGGGGCCCATCTAGCCACTCTCGGGGTGGCCCAATTCGTTCATGACAATAGATGACATGGAACGTCACATTTCCTGCGTGTTGTTCCTCTGCGGCACCACCAAACGAGATGACATGGAACGTTGATGCTTCCCTACGTCCCATAGAGTTTGTGTTTTTGACTTTAAACTTTATGTTTGACCACGTCTTATTCAAAATATTTATATAAATAATAAAATAAATTAATTAATATTTAAATATCTTTATTGATAAAATAAGTCATAACAAAATAAATTATATTTGTTGCAAAAATTTTGAATAAGACGAATCAACGAACAAAATGGCTGGAATCAGGTGACAAACTCAATGGACGGAGGGGCAGTACGCCACCCTAGCACGTGGAAACTCTAATAATAGGACGGTAGATGTTGCATTTACATCAGTCATCCGTATTTTTCAGGTATATTGTACTGACATTGTTTCCATGGACGTACCGTTTCATGTAGCTTATACGGTAGTTGTCACAACAGTAACGACATCTTTCTTTTACCTACTCTCTTCACGGCATTTAACAAAAAAAATCTTAAGAGTGCCTGACTAATACTTTTCAAAAGAAAACAGAGAAGTATTTAAACCTAAGAGCAACGATGGTACTACGCCCGGCAGCCTGATGGAGATGATTGAACCACGGCGCACGGCCAAGTGGCCAACCAATTGTTACCTGAATAGCTAGTGAGCGAGGCTTTATGTAAAATGTTAATCTCTGGGTAAAAGCAGAAAATGACCTTTTTTTTTATTCTGGTGCTAAGGCACACAATGCCACTTTGCCGGTGCCTGATGCCTATCTTAGTGTGCAATAAAGTAGACTAGTAGTAGTAGTAGTCTGGTTAAGTACGTAGAAAAGTGCTAAAGCTCTTTTATCACTGTCGCTGCACCTAGTTAGGTAGCTTGACGTCAGCGTTCTGGCTCTAGTCACTTGGGTTATTTTTGCATGAAGCATATTCCGCTACACAGACCACGCGAAGGGAAGTCAGGGCACGACCAGCTCGTAGGCGGCGAGTCACAGTGAGGATGAAACGACGCAGCAGCCCGCGGCGGCGGCGGCACGGAGGCGGTGGAGCCGTCGTCGCACGAGTCCGCGGTCAGCACAAAGCGCGGGCTGCGACTGCGACACGGCGTCACCCGCGCGTCCGATCTGAGGCGGCGGCCCCAACGTCGTCTCGCCTACAGCGGCCGTGGGCCCTCCCCTCGCGCGTCGGCGTCTCTGCTCGGTGGCCAGCAGCCGCCGCCCCTGTCGTCGCTTGCGAGCGCGGCTGACGCGGCCGGGGAAGAGGAAGGCCCTAGCCTGCTGCTGCTTCGCCTTCGTCTTCGAGGAAGCCGCCGTTCCGGGTCCGGGGCCGGACAGGTCAATCGATAGCCACTGCCGGCGCGGGAAGAGCGGCTGCGGGCCGTGCAGGTGCGGACCCTCGTACGTGACGATCAGCATCTCCGCGTCGTCCGTGGATCTCTCCACGTGCTTCTTTGCGCCACACCGGGAGCTCGTGCACTTGTAGTAGCTCCTGCGTCACACACAAAGGCAAAGCACGCACATTTATGACGAGCCAGGTTTACTTGTTAACATAAGAATTAGCCCGTTTGGTTACTTTGGACTAATACTAAATTTTAATCTCATTTAGTACCAAACAAAACCACTAGAAACTAATTTTCCTATTTAGTCTCTATACTCCAAATAAATAAACTCTTGGGTGAGCCTAGTCCCTCTAACCAAAAATGCCCTTACTTTGATTTAAGAAAAAAAATGCCCTTACTGCACAATGCACAATCTAAAACTTCTATATGGGAAACCCCCACTTATCACTGTGTGCACCTAGTTAGGTACCATGTCGTCATTCTGGACACTAAAAAACTGAAAAATTGAAGAGACAATGGCGCATGACGAAAATTCGATATCACACCGACCAGGCAACTGTACGTCTTCCCGACAAGCTATAAACCAATATCCGGTGGCGCATCCCCCTTTTTTCCGGCACGCAACAGCAGCCCGCGGCCACGACTTCACGAAAAAATCCTCCAGTACGGGCGCCTTCTCCGACAGCCCGGTCAGCACAAAGACGGGCGTCGCGCCGACTGCGATGCACGGGCGTCACCCGCCCCCTCCGATCGAACAACGGCCGCCATAAGTGAGAATCCCTCCGCCTACATTAGGACGCCATGGGCAGGCAAGTTCCCTAACGCTTTGTCAAGGCCGCCATGCTCGCAGTGACCAGCGAGAGACGGCCGCTCTAATGGTGGTGGTGACGACCGCGGAGATACAGCAGCCGGGGACCAACCGCAGAGGAGCTGCGAGGCTATGGTGGATGCGGGCTCTTGAAAGCCTTCGGGCGGCGAATCCGAGGAGGTCGATGGGGTTGGACAGGATCTGTCGATAGGAGACGCTGGATAAGAAGGATTTTTTTTCCTTTTATTCTTCGAAAAATAGCTAACGCCTTGCACATTAGGCACGGTGAATAAATAAAAATCCCCGTTGATGGCCAAAAGGTGGTAAATCTTGGGTCATGTACTGTAGTCTATCTACAAAATAATTAAATTAAACTTTGCTGCTTGCCCGAGCCTTAATTTCATTAGTTTGTAAGAGGCTCTTATATATGTGTAATAACTTTTTTTCTATATGGCAGGCAAAGGTCTATGATCACTTGCCATCGATTTCCTTTAGTACTAAGCATTAACATTTTCAAATTTTAAATGTTTGTCCATAATATTAAATTAAAATCTCATGTTCCACTGATAACCAAATTCAATTCGATTTCATTCAAAAGTTCTGATAAAAGCTCATATAAAAAGATGCACACTATGTACATATGAGGAAACATCGAAGTAGCTGAATTGCATTGATTCATTGCCGAAAAAAATCCTCAATGCTATGAAAAAAAATATTGAAATCAAGAAATAATTGTAATTACAATCCTTACCGATTACAAAGAATAAATTCAACTAAAACTAATTTCTTTCACAACTACAGAAGTGTGTCCTCAAAGAACGCTACCGGAGAGTCCTCCTAGTATAATTTACGTGCAAGTTAAATCATACTACCATTTCCACCAATCTATAGGAACCGATGATGGAATGAAAGATATATTTAAATATTTAACATAGGATTAAACTGTAATAATCAGAGTTTATTTTTGAAAACGGATGTCAATCGTTGTCAACGTGACCGAAACAAAATCTACTCTCGCTAACAGGGCCGGCGATTAGGAAGTGCGAGGTGGGCGACCGTTCGAGGCCTCCAAAATCGAGAAGGCCTCCAATTTCACGCCTATTGCTAGTCTGCTATGGTAGGCTGCTATAGTGCTAAATACTTGCATACTAGTTTTTACTCTTTTTTAGCATTAAGATTTGATTTGTATCTAGTAGTGTAAAAGCCCATATAAATTTGAATCTTTATAAATAAGTGAAAGTATGCTTTGATTTTCTTGGAATTTAGGGGCCTCACCATGAATTTTGTTCCGGGGCCTCCAAATCATAGGAACGGCCCTGTCGCTAAACAAGTGGCACGCAAAATTTAAAAATTTAAGAAAGAGAGTGCTAGACGCATCACGCCCCTCTCCGGTGATGAATGGCCTCTGCAACCTGAAAAGACAGGTCATCTAAAGACTGAAACCAACCTTTTTTAGTTAATTTAGAGCCAGTTAATGAGACGTAGATGGTTGTTAGTGGTTGCCGTGCCGTGCACATCTTAATTTATTGCTTGATGAAATATGTATCCTGGGATCATGAGTCCAACGGGTCAATAATGATCGAGTGACAAGGAGGGACTATTGCTGGAGTAATAAACTCTTGCTGGGACTATTTATTTCTGCTGCTTGGCGGTATTAACCGACGCGATTATCGTCATCAGCTGGCCTGTTTCTCTAATCTAAACACAGTATAAACATGTGACAAGCAGATCTTGGCAGGTTCCAGGGAAGTGGAGCAGCTTTGTTAAGATTAGTTTTACTGTGTGTGACATAAAGGTTGCACTTTCTTTACACAGTGGCGCGCACCACAGAACGGCGAGATGGTGTTATTATAGTAAGTACGTGACTCCGTACTCTTTCAGCCGAAATTATTTACTGCTTCAAAATGTTGTTTAAAGTTGATAATTTTTTTGAAATTCAAATTTTCAATTAGTAAGACAAAGTCACATGAAAAAAAAAAAAAAAAAAAGATGTACTAACACAATAAATTGATAGAGCATGATTTTAGAAAATTTTAGAAAAAAATAAGCTAATTTGAAGTTACCGTTATGGAGAAAGACTAGTTACAAAAATTTCACCACGGATTAAAATGAGAAAACCCTTTGTTCACGTTCTTGAGTTTTAATATTTTTCTATGTGTTTTCAACAAACCGTCAAGGTAATTCTATTTACCCTAGCGGTTTTACGCCAAAAAACCGTCAAAAAAAATACTAAACCGTCAAGTTAATTCTATTTACCTTGATGGTTTTTGAAATTTCCCTTACGGTTATGTGCACTCACTTACGGATTAATTAGGAATTTTTCTATCAGTAATTTAAATTTTCTATCGTTTTCTAGAAACCGTTAATGTAATATCAATTCCTCTCTCAATTATTTAATTTTCATGTGTGTTTTTCACAAACCCTGACAGTTTATGCAATAACCGTCAAAAAAATTTGAAACCATCAGGGAATTTCAAGTTTCCAGGAGTGTTGATATGCCGTCATGGTTGCCTCACCGCCAAGCTCTTTATTTTTTTCATTTTGTAATTTGCTAAAGTGCATTGAACATTATATAGGTGGAGTCAATCAGCTTGCACTACAAACATAGGAATTTACTGGATACCATCTCTTATAAAAATGTGACTATTTCTATGCACTGCAGCTAATAAAACACTCTATTCTACCAGGAGGGAAGAGAAATTTTTCAGAATTAAGCACGATGCCCTTGGTTTGATTTGAATCACCCAGGCATAAAAAAATCTGAATCACCGTTAGCCTAAACTGTCGGGCTAGGGTTCGCTTGCACTCGAATCCTAGCTTAGTTAGCCTTCCAAATTTCTTGTTGCTGCATTTTGTAGAGGAAAGGATGAAGGTGGTGTCACTGCTTGGAAAGAAGTGTCTAAATCCATCAAAGCTGGTGAGTAGTCTAGCATAGGTCTCTAAAGGGTATTTTTTTTTCGCTTTTTTATTAGATGTCTGGTTTAGTTGATGTTGTCAGAACATTGAGTTTGTTTGTCTTAATTGATTTCACCATGTATTTGTTGTTGTGCATGGTAGATTCGACGATCTAATGATTTATTACTATTTTCCTTTCCTAATTTTAGGATGTGTTGTAACTCTATTTGCAAAATTATTGTTGTGCACGTTCCAATTTATTATGAGATCTGCGGTGATGGTAGGCACGTGGACTACAGAACCACATATTTTCAACTAGTTTTATATACAAATACAACAGATTTCAAGGATCCATCAGTTTGATGTTGAACAAGTATTGAAGCATAGGAGCAATAAGGGCTTCTCTTTAATCTTTTAGAAGAAGAACATGTCTACTTCTTCCACACTAACTTCTTACTTACAACAAAAGAATGCGAGCATTAGAAGGCTATATATGTGATTGTGGCTAGTGGCATCCAACACCAGACTAGCCAATCTAATGAGCTAAACATGACTCATCTACCAATGTTAACGAGAATGCATCTACTGATCTTGGAGTTGACCATTCTATGCTCCCGAGACATCTAAGACAAGTACGTGCACAAGTTGGGGTATCTAGACATAGTGTACAAGTCATATATCTAGAAAAGTCAAAATGAACTATAATTTAAAAAACAGAGGAAGTATACTCTAATCACTTCTACTCATATCTTTGTTTGCAGATAAATAAGACTCATAAGAAGCATGCATGTGCTAGCAGTGCTTGATCATAACTGCATGACTACAAATGCATGGGTGGAGGATAGGGGTGTTTCCTCGTTGGTTTGCTAAGGGCACTCACTGTAGACTCACTCTTCCCCGTTCCCCGGTTCCCCCCCCAAATTAAGGCCTTCGTGGCGTCATCTGCCATCTCCAGACATGATCTGCTCAGCTCATGCATGCATGACTTGCACAGCCGCTCTGGGGTCGCATGCATATCCGGCACTAGCTAGCTACCGCCGGTAGAAGCCAAAAACGTGCCTATATCTCTACTCGAACTCGGAGCTCTAGCACACACGTAGCAGTACATGCATAGACCGCGACAAGCCGACACTACGCGACCGACACAACGTGCTGCTGCAGCGATCGATTCTGCTCTCCAGCTGCAGACTGCTAGTTCATGCCATGCATGACAGCATGAGGTCGCACGGCTCCGGGCGTGTGCGTTCGGCCGCGCGCCGCTCATGTCCCCGAATCTATCTACTATTTGCGATCCAATCGATACGCAAGAACAACGAGCAATTTCACTTTATTTGAGAGTTTTCTACTGTAGTAAATAGCTAAGAACGTAGTATGAGAAGTAAGAGCTAAATTAAACTCGTGGATTGTACGTACTGCACCTGGGATGTGGGTTGTTCTTGATGGACTTCTGCCCGTACTTCCTCCACTTGTACCCGTCGCTCGGCGGCTTGCCGCCACTGCTCCTCAACTTCGTCGTGTACTTCTCCGACGCTCGACTCGCCGCTCCCAACCTGCCACTTCGATCAATTTTCAACCAAAACGACCATGCCGTCGTCAGCCTTCTGATCCCCATCGATCAAGAGCTTGGTCAACTTCAACCCATATATATGCACGGATCAGATCAGATGCATGCACCTACAGATGCATTGGGCTGTAGCGGCGGGGGTACGGCCTCGATGTCGACAGCGCTTTCTCGATGTCCCGGATCGTCGGGCCGGTGTACACCGAGGACAGGGCCCTGCTCACCGCCTCCGGATTCGGAAGCAGCTGATCCTGCAGGTGCTCGGCCACGCCGCCGCCGCTGATGCACGGCGCGGGAGCAGACGACGCGCCTGTGTCACGCGAGCAGTGTTGCTCCGACTCCGAGTCGCCGGCGGGGACCTGATGCGGGGCGCCGAGGAGGAGTCTGTCGTCGCTGAGGAGCTCGGTTATGAGCTGCTCGTCGAGCTCGCCGGGCCAGACGGCCACGTCATCGGCGGCGCCCGGTTGAGGGCGGTGGTGCAGCACATAGTCCCCATCTCCCATAAGTACCGGTTGGAAACTAAATCCATGTGAGGTAACGGAGTAATGGGACGACGGAAAGCCTGCTTTATAGAAACGTGTACGCGGGTGCTCAACTGCTTGAATACGTTGTGTCTTTACTTTTGCGCATTAAGGTAGTTCGTGAACTGATAAACTCTTGTAATTTCGTTGCTCCCGAGTAATGAAATTCGGTTTTACCGTGGTGGAAAAAAAAAAAATAGAAACGTGTACGCAGTTGGGACGACGAGAATTCTTCCGCAGCTGAGCTGCGTTCCAAACTTCTTCAGATTAATTGGCTCTGTGGTGGTGGGGTGTGGAATACAGTGCGCAGGGACAGACAGATGATTATGTTGATTAAGCTGCTAAAAAATTCTCAGATCAATCACTAACAGATGATAAGTGCCGCCGTACTGCTACACCGTGCATTCACTCCTGATAACAAGCTAATTTAATCAGTTTACGGTTAGGCGGAAAGGAATGATCACTGTCGTGTGTCGTCCTCTACTAAATGCGCGGACGATACGTACGAACTCGTGGGACAGACCGCAGAAATGCAATGTTGTCTGCAGAGAACCTATGATTTGTAGTACTATTGAGTATCTACTGTTATGAAATCAAATCAAATAGCAGCATCATGACGAAATCTTAACACGATACGTTAGTCTCTGCGTAATCTACGGTATCATTTAATGATGAATGGTAGGCGGAAGTTACTCAACTGCATTTAACTGGTAAACGCTTCCGTACTCCGTGGTACAATGCCAGAAGGATTATTTTACCGTGCTCTTCATTTGGCAACCGTACGTCCGTACCTGCAGGCTGCAGGGGACACTATTATCAGTATCACAGCTTTTTTTTTTTTTTTTTTTTTTTTTTTTTGAGGAACCGGTACTATAAAGAGATCGTTTAAAAAAAAAAGGTTATCTATAGAAAGAGATCCAGAACGTGGCTGGAACTCGGAGCTGGACCGCGGAAACCTGAAGAGCAAACCTGAAACGTTGTTTGTTTGTTTCATTCAGTCTCGATCCGCTTCTGCCGTCCCATCTCTCACCAGACAACCAACCCTGTAGGAAAATGCCGAGGAGCCAGTCAGTCCTCCCCCCGGTCCCCGGACCTTCTCAGCCGCAGCTTCCTCCAGACTTCTCAATTAACAGCTTCGACGACGGTGACAGCCGCAGGAGACAGGCGTTTACGTCACCACCTCGCTGCAATTGGAGAGGGGGGCTCGTTCATGCACCCGCTTCATTATCCCAGTTCATACCACTTCCTGTAGCCCATAGATTGGAGGAGTGAGTCCATGGGTTTTTCTTCGATCAGCAAGGCGTGGGACAAATGTGATGGCTGCAGTCTAGAGTTGAACGAATGCATCGATCGATGGTGCTTCCTTTTCTCGTCAAATCAAGCAGGGCGTCTTGAGACATCTTCGTCAGCGTGGAAGTAAAATAGGCAGGTGGCCAAGTCTGTCTTGCCGCAGTGCACCCAGGATCAAGGAGAAAGCCGTGAGGTCTTTGTGCCCATAACTCTACCCATCGGCTCAACCGCCAGAAGGAAATGATACACACTAGACATCACATCACATTATAATTGGGATGACAAGTGCGCGCATTTAATCCCCGTGTCGTAGTTTTTATACAGCGCCAAGAGAAGGCTCCCTGAACACCTCTAATACCCTAAGAACTCCGCATCAGTGAACACGATTATTGCTGCTAAGAAAGCAAGCAAACAAACGTGTTCCAAACAGGCACCACGAAAAAGTGTTCGTTCCAAACAGGCACCACGAACTGCAAACACTGTATTGTGCAGTGTGCACGGACGTACAAACAAAAAGCTTAATGAACTTGTCGCCCGGGGTAGTACTACGAATTTGCGCGGCTGACTCTGGACCGATGATGGAGCACTCACAGTACCAGGTACCGGTACGGACTGCGATAGATGGAGAGACAAAAAGAGACATGCTAGCCATTTTCACTTTCGAATTTGTCCGGCAACAGGGTCGATTCAGCCGGCCCGCGGGTCGTCCTCGATCGTCCCATGGACCATGGAACGATCTCCATTGCCGTCACCCGCCGTTTTCTTCTCACGTGTAGAGATCACCGGGAGCGCGCGAACGGGTCAACCGCCGAGCCGCGAGATGGACAGGCACAGGCACAGGCACAGCAGCAGCTGGTGCTTGCTGATTGCAGCTCCTGTCCGTTCCGTCGGCGTCTCACCGGTGCGCGCCATTACATACGACGTTGACAGGTGCGTCCATGTGGAAGTAAAATAGTATTTCCAACTAGTGTTGCCCTAATACGATTCGTTCATAGGTTGACAAAAATACTGTCAAGACACTGGACGGATGGACGGAGTCGATTGGAAGATGCCCGCAGGACCTGTGTGCGACTGACCGTGTTTTGTCTGGGTTCATAGATTCAGAGAGTCTGCATATTTTCAACTCCTTTCATTCATGATGTTGATATGGAGGAATATCGCTTCTCAACTTGTATCATTATCTACTAGTACGGTAGGAACATCTCACCTTTGTAACTGACAGTTGAGCAGCACATGATATATCATTTTCACTGTTGAGCTATGACCACAAAAGCAAACACACTCGTAGGACTGACATTTTTGTAACTGACAGTTGAGCAGCACATGATATATCATTTTCACTGTTGAAGCTTTGCTATGGTCCAGCTGACGAGGAACATGATCACTGCTTGACACTATGCTTAGACCAAAGGATAAACAATTAGGTTCGAACTTTGCTTGACGAAACTAAAACTCTGCACGATGTAATATTGCCTCTGGTCCAGCTGAAAAATTACATGATCAAAGCTTGGAAAGAAGAAGGTACGACCTTCACATTTCTTTGGAAAAAACATATACAGTAGTTTGAACTATGCTTGTCCACTACTGAAATGGAAAAAGTCCGCCTGCCACAGCCCTGCGGCGGACGAATCGTCCGCCAAATCACAAAACCATGCAAATTACCTCCCTCGATTGTTTTGCTGTGGCTTTTTTTATCACCACGGTTTTGCTTCTACAGTGACAGGCGAGTGGCAATGACTTTTCCTTTTCTTTTTTATAAAAATTAGGTCGAATCTTTAAAAAATCATAGTAAATCACGAAAAAATCAAAAATAAAAAATCTAATTTAGTTGGACTCCACATGATTAGACCTACACATTGAATATATAATATGATATCCTTTAGTACAAAGTTTTTTTGCTACGAAGGTTTTGTCTTTTTCTTTTTATATTTATTTGGTTATTTAAAAAATTATAGTAAATCGTCTTGTCATTTTTTAAAAAATGTCTACATAGTAATAAAAATGGTATGAAAAAAATGGAGAGATTTATGCTTTTTGTAATTAATTGAAATATTCCCTTAATAATTATTTTGTTGGACAAAGCATTTCATATATATATATATATAACAAAATTTTTTCTATTTTATGATTTTTCTATGATTTACTATTATTTTTCAAAGATATAAATAAATAAAAAGAAAAAGACAAAACCTTCGTAGCTTCAAAACTTTATAAAAGCATATCATATTATATATTCACTGAACGTGCCAACAAAATTAGGCATGCCCAAAGATTCACCAAAGTCATGGGGCTAGAAAACGATGTAATCATGTAAATTTGATTTGAAAAGTTGAGGGCTAGTCCATTTATGTAAGATTGGGCTAGTCCATTTAGCAGAGATTCATGGGCCAGAGAGGCCGATCAGCAGAAAGGGTCCATTTACGGCCTAGACGGCCCACGTAATCCAGCCGTTGGCGGCGTAGTACGGCAAGTCAACGCAAAAGCAACGCGCCGCGCCGCAGTTTTTCCACACGGGACTGGAGACGAGAGACCCCACCCGATCTCCCCCGATGCGGGACCCAGCTGCCCAGGAATCCGAGGCGGAAGGGATCATTCCAGCAGCTCCAAACCGCATCCCCGCACCCGGCTCACGTGGACCGTCCTCTGAGTACCTCTGGCCCCGCGCGACGCGGTGCACCAAGGCCGAGACCACGGCGTGCGGTGGGGTCGTGGGTATGTGGGGCCGCAGCGGCGCCGAAGTCGGGGACCCCACCGTATTCGGTCGCCCATCACTACCCGTACACACCTGGCACGTAACGCAGTGGAATCCAATGCGGCATATCCTTCCTGTCCAATCTTGCACCAAGGCCCCTGTCCAGCACAGCTCGTAATAGAAAAACCCTTTCCTCCTGTGGTCCAGAAAGGACCGATCTGTGATATCATAGAATGTAGAGGTTCTCATCTGAAGAGTTTTAAATCGAAACAGCGCATCGCGGGTTCCCGCCCCTCCGCGCACCCTTTCCCGCTTAAATTCCCCTCCCCAGATCCGACGGCGAGGGATCCGCCACGTCACGGATTGCCGCCCGGCTTGCTCAGCACGGAGCCGTCCAGTTCCGTCCTTTGGAAGGATGCCCTCCTTTATATGCTCCGCCGGCCGCGTCTCTTCCTTGCCAAGTTCCCTCCCAATCCCGCGTTTCAAAAAAAGGAAAGCAAATTTTCTTCTTCCCTCGAAAAATCAATCTCGCAATGGAGGGCAGCCTAGGCGTAGAGCAGAAGGCGGCGGCGGCGGCGGCGGCTGGAGGCGGAGGAGGAGGGTACGGCTGCGGCGGGTGGGAGACGCCGAAGCGGGAGGAGTGCCGCATCCCGGCGACGCTGCCCTGCCCCGCGGCGCCGAGGAAGGCGGTGCCGGACTTCGGGAAAGCGGCGCAGCCCGCCCAAGAACGGCTACTTCCAGCCGCCGGACCTGGAGGCGCTCTTCGCGCTCGCGCCGCGTCGCCAGGCCTCCTCCTGCGCGTGACTTCGCCGGCGGAGGGCCAGCGGTGGGCAGAGAAGGACTCTCTGTTCCAGATTGATTTTGGGAGTTGTAGATAGTTTGCCAGGTCGTCTCCTCTGTTGTATTCTAGGGGGTTTAGTAGCGGGTGGATGGATTAGGGAGGCAGTAGGAGGGTTTTAGGGAGTAGTAGGTAGGTAGGTGGTGGTGCTTGAGATGAGAACTCATATAAGCAATACTGTCTGGTTCAGATGACGAATGAAATCCTGTTTGGTTCAGATGATGAATGAAAATCCTTATATGTTTCTTGTCCTATTGATGTCACTAAACTAGCCCTTTATGTGATTGAGATGTTGCAGCAGTAGATGTTCACTAATACTACCTGTGGCTGTTGGCTGTTGCTGCGGCGGTGATTGCAGGTGGCGTCAAGAATGTGGCGGTTCGGTTGTTTGCTTCACTTGTATGCGCGGCATGCATCTACCTAGGATACTGGTGTGGTGATGATGGTGATCAGTGACCAGGTTGCAGCTTGAAGCTTGGAAAAGCCTCTCCAGTAGTCCAGCATGCTTCATTGTTACTGCTGCAGTCTGTTCTCCCGTTGAATTGGTCTTATTTAGAAGCAGTACCCTTATTAAATGGATGATTAGAAGCAGTAATCCGTGCAGATGTAGTGACTTTCAGTGCTGTTCCTCCCATAGTCCCATGGCTGGACATCTGGTGGTTCATGAACCGGAAGGCATTAAAAGTTCAAAACGCAATCGAGAGGGAAGCTGTGCCTCAGTTATTGTGGCTGCGGGAGCCCGCGCGATGTGGGCTTTGCATTCGCCTGCCTCCTGTCCTAGGTGCATTCCATTGCAATGTATGTGGCCGGCCCGTGTGTGTGACTAGCGTCAGAGGGAGGCGAGCTCGCTTCTCTTCTGTGGTCCTGAATCCATGCATCCATCATCGCGAGGCCGGCTTCCAGTTCCAGATGCTGTGAACGACGAGCCGAGCCGACAGGATAACAACACAAGCTCGCTGTTCCTTGTTGGTGACCGGTGCGGGCATGTGTTGTGCCTCGAGGGCACCGGGCGCTTGCCGGCCCCCGTGTCCCGTGCCGCCGCCCTGTGTCACTCGGCAGGGAGGGACCAGCAGAGGGCAGCGTGAGGACGGCGGAGACCATCGTGCTCCTTATGTACTACTGTTAACAGTGTGCGGCTCACCACACTCTGTTTTTTTGTGTGATGCACTGATGCTCCTGCTGCAAGTGAGATTTTAGGTCCACTTCAATCAGTTTTCACTTACCAGTCAGTCGAAAGACCATTATTTTTTATTTACAGGTAATATATTTGCTGTGCCTGTTCTCGTAGGTTTGATGATATCCATTACCACACACATGTTTGCGATAGGTTGCCAAGTAACTTTCGCGGTTCTCCTTTCCTCAACGACCAACACTCGCGACGTGTAAAATGTCCGTCGGCTTCTTCTACGAGGAAGCGTCCTGACGGCAACATGGCACCGACCGGCCCCAATTAGCCATGCAATTTGGTTTTGATTAGTGCTGATTCTGCAACTGAAGCAAAGCGTTTTCCGTTGCAGCCACTGGTGGCACACTTCCACCTCCACGATGGCTGGCACTTGAGATTGATGGAAAGGTGTGCAAGCTCAAGGGGAACGTCCGTCCGTCGGTCCCCAACCACTGCACGACGCCAAACTGTGAGACCCGGGAGAGACCTCAGTCAGTACACAGTTTGTTGGCAGCATCACATCTGATCTGAATTTCTAATATGGCGACACAAAACCACTATAGAGCTTTAGTCCCGTCGCAACAAACACTGATTCATGCAAATCTTGGTCGTACTCGTCGCAACCCAAAAAGGTCACAGTGGGTAGCATACCATACTACGCCTTTTCAGTTCGTCGTTCCTGTTGAACAAGTATAGTAATCCGCCTAGTACCATTAATAGGCAGGCAGGCATACACGAAGGATTAGGCCTCGCTTACAAAGGTGCAGAGGTGACGAACGTTTGGTAGGAGTAGTTGAGGTAATCGACTCTCAACTGATTTGGCAAAAGAAATGCATTCTCTCTGTTTTTTTTTTTCGTATAATTGGATCATGCTTTTTAACTTGCTTTATATTCAAGGGACAACAAACGTCTGACATGTTCCTGGTCCTGGACGGTTTGCACTGTCAGAAAGATTTCCGCACCAAGTCGACTGTATTTTCACAACTTTTCTTAAAAGAAAAGGTCATCCATAATTCAAGCTCTATATCTTCAGTTCAGGGAAACATACTAACTGTGGTTTGAACATGACTGTGATATGAAGAGACAACAGACGGCATCTAATCAATATGCAGGACATTAGAGATCGGTGCTATTGACATTTTTGCCAACAACAAATGGAGGAGCATATTGTTGCAAAACAAAATATGGAGAAGCAATAAGAGACTTTGCTTACGAAGTTAATTTATGCGTATGCTCACATTTCCATTTACATGTGATCAGCTGATTAGCAAAATTACTTTATACTCTTTTTGCTGTCGCTGGGGAAGGACTATTTTCAATTTTTTTTTTTAAAAAAAAAAAAATAGCTCCTACACTTCAAACATAATTTTATAAAGTTAAAAACATACTTTTGTTTAACATCCAGGCTGCTCAAATCACCGACAACGTACGTCGGCCTGCAATATAGCCTGCACAAAAAGTACAGATATAAATACACTCAGTTGCTATTATATAGCTGTAAAAATAAGCATTACGCTAACGTCCGTTGTTCCTGTGCTTGGGTCCGGCAACAGAGGCACACCGAGCAAACATTGTGGGACAGAGTCCTGAACAATGTACATTGGAATCAAAATTTTTCCTAAAGAGAACAACCTTTAGCCTTTAGGTGCTTAAGTTTTGTTGGGAGGTAAGTCGAATTTTGCCCATCAAATCAACAACTAGTAGTTGCATGACATGCAATTCCATCCGCATATAATTTGCATAAGAATAAGTTGCCTGTGGATGCATGGTATTAGAATTTAGCAAGACCAGTATTTGTACTAGTAATTCTCAAATGCCATGCTAGCCGTTTCATGAATATTTTGATCTGTACTTTTCAACACCGCAGTAACCTGTGTTTAGTTGTCTGTACTCTTACACGAAGCTTACGTAGTGCTCAAAACAGATATAATACAATATTATTTAATAAACTAGATTTGATCCTATGTAGTGACTATACGAAACATGATGATGTAAGCAACCAAATTAAATCTCTTCTGGTGACGAAGCCTAACACAGTCTGTTTGGTAAACACAAAATCTAGAGTTTGTTTGGATCCTGAAGATAACAAGTTCAATGCATGTTTTATTCAGATGCATATACTACTGAGAGGAACTAACTAGCAGTTGAGTTAGACTTAAAATTATGCTGCCTTTTAGTCCATCCGTTTGGATGGACTAGAACTAAATATAGGAGTATACGATATGGCGGCAGGACAGTCACAAAAAATACACGAGAGAGCGAGGGCCTGGCAGATTGCTTAGCCAATCAGATTGTGCTTCAGGTAGATCACCGGATAAAATCCATCCGGCAGCTCCACTCCAACAAACACATACAGTTCCAAGCAATACGGCACTCTTTGGTTACCTTATGTGTTTCCAGACGCTGGTCCTATTAAAGAAGCCCCAAATCACAACGAAGGAAAGGCCAAAAGGCATGCACGTATATAAGATTGACGTAGCGGGGCCATGGTTAGCTTCAAAGGCTCACAAAACACGAAGTCGACAAAATAAAGGTGCACATAGAAGGGTAAACAGTGAGAGCCGATCTTTGATAGGAAATGTGTTATATGGAGTTTATTGCAAGCTGACTGAAAAGGTCAACTTAAAGCGAGTGCTCCATATGTTCCAATTAGGAATTGATATGTCACCTTCTTGGAATGATTTCTTGTCTGAAATATAGTTAGGCTTCCTCCATATGTCATCTCAGTGCAAGAGGAGGACTTCGTGGTTTGGTGGTTGCGGAGCCGCAAGGGGTTCCAAAACCTTTGCGTCGAGGATTCGACTCCGTCTTCTTTCTCGTGGGTTGGCTCTTATGGAAAGAGCGCAACGCGAGGACCTTCGACTCCAATTCCTCCTACGTCTTTGGCCCTCCGAATCAAGGAAGAGGCCACCACGTGGTGCTCGGCAGGCAACAAGAGGCTAGCGGAGTTCTTGGTGTTGGTTGGGTCATAGTGTTCCTTTCCCTCTGTTGGTAGCAAAAGCTTCAGCAATGTAATCGCGAGATCATGTATCCAAAGAGTGCATAGGTTTTGTTTCGGTAACTACATGGTTACCGTGTCCAAACTTATTTGTTATTTTCCCCAGCAATGAAATACGGCGCCTTGGCGCCAGCCTCGAAAAAAAAAAATATGCAACGTTATAAATAGTAATCTTATTGTATAGCTTCATTGGTGATAACTGAACCGGGAGTAACATAACTCTGCATGCATTTCTATTCTGATGAGTTCATTTAGACATCTAGTGATTACTCTGTCAATTTTTTTCACATATCGTATTAGATTTATCATAATAGTCAAATATTTCTATATGGACCACTAATTAGATAAAAAAAAAAATCATGTAGTTTCACAACATTATTATGAAAATGTTTTTCTAATGGTGAATCTAGAAACATAAATCTTATATCAAAATTAATGGTTAAAGATGGAAATGTTTGACTTAAAGCAGAGAAATAAAAGTAGTGTATGACATCATATAATCGTTTAAAACAGATATCGTAGCTAGTTTATTTCTAGGGAAATGAACTTTTTGCAACAAAAAGATATTGCAATAACTACACTTGAATTCTTGTATAAATAAATACTCTTCATATAAATGAAGAAGCTATTCTTATTTGATTCCCACCAAAACCATGTTGTGTTTTGCCCATTTGGCTAACTGCTAGGAGCAATTCTCATGGAGAATCTAGAGCGGGGAACACTCCCAAACGGTCTCAAGTGAAGTGCTTTCTAATATCATGAAGATTGCATACCAACACCCTATCATTTGGCATGTTACACATCTAGATCTAGATGGATCACCCTTGCTCTGAATCCTGTTGGAACTGTAGTAAACTAGTAATGCATTATATTCAACTGTGATTTGCTGAAAACACTTTACTGGTTTTAACCCTAGAACTTTTTGTAAACCATCAACCCAATCTGGCCCCTTGATTTTGGGTCAGGCTCCGACATTCTGCTCCTAGTAAGAATCAACTAAACGAGGAAAAATGAACAGGCTTGAACTCAACCAAACGCACATGACATACAGGGCCTTGCTCTGAGACAGAGCTAAGGAAGGAGCAACGAGTGGCCCAAGGACAAGTTTTTCTATTTGCTTCCACCAACTAGGCCAACCACCACCGTGCTGTGACCTCCTACCATGAAGGCCACGAAGCCCGGCCGGCGGGCATCATGGTGCCTATATAGAAACCAGCACTCATTCCATAGCAAAGTGCACCACTTCACTTGCTTCAAAGCGCAAACACACAATGCAAGAAGTGCAGAGCCATTGTTGTCAGAGAATGGGCGCGCGTCATGGTCTCCGGCGAGGCCAAGCCGCCGGCTCCTCCGCATGTCCCTTCTTCGCCGTCGCCGTCGTCCTCCTCGCCTTGCCAGGCCTCGCAGCCGCCGACACCCATTACTACACGTTCAACGTACACAACTACTCTCTCGCACACGATCGAGCAAACATGCAGCGTCGATCAGTACCTCGAATATCTATATTATAAATGCTCGCACTCGCACCTAAGTTCGCACTAGTATTTGGTGCGTGCCACGTACTCATGCGTTGGCTTTGATTTTTTTGCTGCAGGTGCAAATGACGAACGTGACACGGCTGTGCGTGACCAAGAGCATCCCGACGGTGAACGGGCAGTTCCCGGGGCCGAAGCTAGTCGTGCGGGAAGGCGACCGCCTCGTGGTCAAGGTTCACAACCACATCAACTACAATGTCTCGTTCCACTGGTAAGCAAGATCATATCGATCTCAGGACGACGCCGACGACGACAGCACTCTACCGTGCCGCCGGCGTCTCACCATGCGTGCGTGGAACATGTTGCAGGCACGGCGTCCGGCAGCTGCGCAACGGGTGGGCGGACGGGCCGTCGTACATCACGCAGTGCCCGATCCAGGGCGGGCAGAGCTACGTGTACGACTTCACCATCACAGGGCAGCGCGGCACGCTGTGGTGGCACGCGCACTTCTCCTGGCTGCGCGTGCACCTCTACGGCCCGCTCGTCATCCTCCCCAAGCGCGGCGTGGGCTACCCGTTCCCGCGCCCCTACAAGGAGGTGCCCATCCTCTTCGGTAACGCCTCTGCTCGCTCGCGCCTCTTCCATCAATGGCTTGATCGAGTTTTCACCTCAATGGCTTGATGGATTCTTTGCAGGTGAATGGTTCAATGCGGACACGGAGGCCGTTATCAACCAGGCCCTGCAAACTGGCGGCGGCCCAAACGTCTCCGATGCCTACACCTTCAATGGGCTTCCAGGCCCGACATATAACTGCTCGTCTAAAGGTACATCCTACTTATCCTTTCTTCAGAAAGAACGAAATTAGGCCCATTGCTTACTTTATGTTTTTTCCGTGGATGGATTTGTGATTTATAACGATCCCAACAAATTGCTTCAAAAAAATGCGGCAGACACGTACAAGCTGAAGGTTAAGCCCGGGAGGACGTACCTGCTCCGGCTCATCAACTCCGCCCTCAATGACGAGCTCTTCTTCGGAATTGCCAACCACACGCTCACCGTCGTCGAGGCGGACGCCAACTACGTCAAGCCATTCACCGTGAACACACTCGTCATCTCGCCGGGGCAGACCATGAACGTGCTCCTGACGACGGCCCCAAACCCGGCCTCCGCGGCCTACGCCATGGCGATCGCGCCCTACACCAACACGCAGGGCACGTTCGACAACACCACCGCGGCCGCCGTCCTCGAGTACGCCCCGACGACGACGCCGTCCCTGCCCCTGCCGGCCCTGCCGCTGTACAACGACACCGGCGCGGTGGCCAACTTCTCGCGCAACTTCCGCAGCCTGAACAGCGCGCAGTACCCGGCGCTTGTGCCGGCGGCGGTGGACCGGCACCTGCTCTTCACCGTGGGGCTCGGCACGGACCCGTGCCCGTCCAACCAGACGTGCCAGGGCCCCAACAACAACACCAAGTTCGCGGCGTCCATCAACAACAACTCCTTCTTCCGGCCCCGGACCGCGCTCCTCGAGGCGCACTACCAGCGCCGCTACGCCGGCGTGCTCCTCGCCGACTTCCCCACCACACCGCCACACCCGTTCAACTACACGGGCACCCCGCCCAACAACACGTTCGTGCAGCACGGCACGCGGGTGGTGCCGCTCAGCTTCAACACCTCCGTGGAGCTAGTGCTGCAGGGCACCAGCATCCAGGGCGCCGAGAGCCACCCGCTGCACCTGCACGGCTACGACTTCTTCGTCGTCGGCCAAGGGTTCGGCAACTTCGACCCGGTGAACGACCCGCCCAAGTACAACCTCGCCGACCCCGTGCAGCGGAACACCATCAGCGTGCCCACCGCCGGCTGGGTCGCCGTCCGCTTCCTCGCCGACAACCCGGGTAATCATCTTTACGCCTGGACGATCCCGATATGCATGCTCTGCCTGTGTTGACTTGGTTGCGTCGTCTCGTCTGGTCTGGCAGGGGTGTGGCTGATGCATTGCCACTTCGACGTGCACCTGAGCTGGGGCCTGTCCATGGCTTGGCTTGTCAACGACGGCCCGCTGCCGAATCAGAAAATGTTGCCCCCGCCGTCCGATCTTCCAAAATGCTGATGACTGACATGATCGTTTTATCATCCGAGGAGGTAGATGGGCATTTTAAGAAGGTTTTGGTGCACGTCTGCGTACTTTCTTACGATGTTTGAAACAACTTGGTTTGGACTATTTAATTGCTGTGTGCCGATTTTTGGCGAGTGGGATTTTGCGATCCGCTTAATCCCTCTTTTGAAACATAATAATTGATGTATATTGATGTAACAATGTTTGTTCTCCTGTTAACATATATTTTCTTAACCCTTTCTGAACATTCAGCATGCTGTAGTGGTGTGTTCACATTTCCTTTTTTGTAGAAATATAATAAGTTTTGGTGTGTTCATACGCCTGAATGTCTGAATCCCTCTGGCAAAAAAAAGTTTGATGCCAGTAATAGATATACCCAGTCGTGTATTATATTGGTCACCTACCACAATGGTACTAACTGAACAATTGGAGTACATGAACATCATGCTGCTGAAGTAGCATGTACTAGCAAATTGCCAATGGCAGACTACCATTTTATTACTACCATAGCTTAGCTCGACACGCTGTAGCATGGGACCATTAACAAACACACAACTTGTCTTGTTGCGCATGGCGGTACAGAAACTACTGAGCTTGTATATACAAAGCCCCATCAGCCTATTGTCACCGTACAGTGATTGCCGTTATTCGCTACTGTAGTCCTCTCCTCTATGCCGCATTTTATGGTCCGACAAACTGCTCAACATATTAGCAGTTAAGAAGCTCAATTAAACTATGGTCAGTTGATCACACGCACATGCCTTCATTATTTTTTTAATTTAAAAAAAACATCAGTCTACTAGATGCCTAATTCGTTGGATACTCACTGGACAAAACCTAATAAAACTGTGACAGATAGTGAAAGCTTAGAGAGGGATCACATGCGCTTTCCAAAGGGGAATCAGGATCGAGCAACTCAACAAGCGGCGGTCTGCCTGCTCTAGTCAAATTGACACTCCCGAATTTATATTTAATAATAGATAACATCCGGCTTCATCCTCCAGAGAGCAATCAGACCAATACATTACAGTTTCATCACACCACAAAGACTGAATCAAGTTTACAAAACCAACCCATAACTCAATTATTATAAATGAAATAAAAAGAAGGACGATGGAAAAAGAACACATTGTCGCATTCTTCACTTTCAACAAGAACTCCTTTCGTGCCTTTATTCCCTCTCGTCCCCGAGAGTTTGACGTTTTTGACTTTTTGACTTCATGTTTGACCATCCGTCTTATTCAAAATATTTATGTAAATAACAAATAAATTAATCAATATTTAAGTATCTTTATTGATAAAACAAGTCATCACAAAATAAATTATATTTGTGTAAAACGAATCATCAAACAAGATGACACGGAATTCAGGGTGATAAACTTAATGGGACGAAGACACCATTGCAACTAGACCTACTCTAGAACCAGAGAATGTTAGACTATTAGGATCATCTAGAGTCAGATCTAGCAGGGGTAATCATTTCTATACAGAATGAACAAGGTGCACAGTGAAGAGCGGAAATGGAGAGGGCAGGGCAGGTGATGTTACCGACCACCAAAGGAGGGGTTGGAGGGGGCGATCCGGTGGCCATCACTGGTTCGTTAATGAAGCCCCGCGCATGGGCAGCGATGGTCGGAGGAGTGGGATCCGTGATGTAGCAGGGGGCGACGGTGAAGAAGACGGTGGCGCGGCACTTCCGTTGTTGGCTGCACACCCTCTCTTGAGATTGGGCTTATAGTATATCGGTAGGGAGTGCGGCTCACCGATGAACCTCGTATTGTGAGTCGCCTGCCCCCCACCTCTTTAATTATATAGCGCAGTGTGATGTGTCCAAAACAAGAACCTAGTTTAAATGAACTGAAAGAGGAGGTATTCGATTGTTTTGGTTTACTATAGCAAGATTTTTTATTATCTTCAAAGGTATCTTTAATCGCCAAACTATTTGCAAACCTTAACTTGAGCTCCAAGTCAACACAACGAGCTTTTTGAACGTGCAGGCGTGATCGAATAAAGCGACGATTCGATCGGACGGTTTCACCTCAGGGATCGACTGTAATACTGGTCAAAGTAGCAATCAATATTAGTTCTTGACTTGTATTCTACGGGAGATCCATGGTGCGTCGTATGCCTATTATAAGCTCCTGCCGATCTTCAAACTCTCTCTCACGTATGGAGGTGGGCGCAACATGATGTGGCAGACAGAGATTCTGTTGCCCCGTCTCTTTTCGCCAAATATTCTAAGGCACCGGCGTGGCGTGATCGCACACGTGTAACTGTTGCTCGCGCATCGCATTGCTTTGCTTGTGGCCTGCGAAAGAGTCAAAAAGAGGAGGAAGACGCAGAACGCCAAACACTGCCGATCGAGAAACACCGCCCGGTCGTGAGACATCGATTCCATCGCAGCTGGAGCGCAAGCAATTCCGCTGTGCCGATGCACAGCGACACTGGCACTGGTGCGTATGTACAGGGCGGCACTGTTGCATGCTCTCGCTCCAGCAGATGTGGTAATGTGGAGTATACTACGCGCGCGCGGGCGTGCCAGTATCCTTGTTCCTTGGTCCTCTCACGCACGCGTGCGCGCACTGTACATTCTGACCCAGAGACGTGTAGGTGTAGATGAAGACCTGTCAGGTACTGTACCTCACTCGTAAAGTAAACAGCACTGTGGGCATCACCGTGGATCGATGCGGCCCCCATGCTCGGTCTTTTTCTCGCGTGCACCATTGCACGCGTATCTTCTGGTATCTTTCCCATATCGGAGACCTGAGTTCGTGATGATCGATATGATGACGTAAAAAGCTCGAAAATACAGGGTAGATTAGCAGTAGTAGATGTCTAGGAGTAGGCTTGTGAGTGAGTGATGCGCCGCACAGTGCGTCTATGGAGAGGGCAGGTGGTCAGAGAGGCAGCCACCTCCAGAAATGGCCACAAATGGCGCTGATTGGCAGGAACGGAGACAAACACGCCAGGGATGGGGCAGACACGTCAGCAAGCCAAGCATCTCGATTGCGAGAGAATCAGAGAACTCGAGAGCATGCTGTCCGTCTCCATCGCTGCACCAATCAAATGCACTGTATTACATATATATCAGACAGTATTTGTCCTTGTTTCCACTGAAAAAGAAAAGAAAAGAAAAGAAAAGGGTTGGGGAAAAATCCGGCGTCCCGGGCCATGCATGTTTCTATCTTTGACTAGTCGCCTCAGCAAAGCATCATACCCGTTTGGCCCAATCGGGGCTTTAATCAATGATCATCTCTCGGCAACCGCAAGCGGCTCTGGAGTCGAGTCTGGATGGATCTCACCAGCATCACATGGCAGACAGAAGCTGTGCCCCATGCAGCAGCTCTCATTTCTTCTTCTTGGACCGGCCGACCGGTGAGAAAACGGCTGGGGCGTGGCGCTGCCGTTCCGTCGCGCACGGGCGTGCAGTGCAGGGCGCGCACGCTGTTGTTTTTGACCCGGACGCCGACGGTGTAATGTAGCGCGAGGGCCCGCCCCGTCCGTCTCGGCTATTCGGGCTGCGCTGTGGCCAGGGTGTGGTGTGGCCGACCGCCCGTCCATCGCCGCCTTCCCGAGGCCAAGGACGAGGAGGACTGCTCGCTCCTGCGCCTCTGCCCCGAGCCGAGCAGAGCGGAGCGGAGCGCCGCGGCAGCTGGTGCTTCTGCTGCTGCTGGGACATGGGAGCCCCCACACCACAACCGCCCGCCCGGTCCACCACCGCGCCAGTCTGCCGCCTCGCTGCCGTGCCAGCTTGGTTCGCGCGCTACAGTGAAAAGCTGACGCCACTCAGCTCCGCTGCTGTGCTCACCCGCCCCACCGCCACGGCCACGGCCCACGCATCGCGCTGCGCTGCGAACCCCACCCCATCCCCACGTACTACGTACGGCCGCGAGCTCGTGATCGTGATGCAGTCTTGGGCGTCCCGCTCTTCCAATGCACGCTGCACCACCAACACGGCAACACCAAGGATGCCACCGGCGGTGCTCAAGGGAGAAGCTAGCGATCGCGATCGCGATCGCGTCGCGCTATGGTCTGTGTGCACGGACGGCGCGTCCGTGCGAGCGAGCGACCTGGGTACCTGACCAACCGGCCTGCGTGGCTTTACCTTTACCCGGCCATTTGGAGGCAAAGGTTTGGGGCACCTCCCGCACGGGCGCCCGCCGGGGCGGGGCGTGGACGGACCGCGACGGACACAGCATGCAGACATCAGCTGCTCTGCGGTTCTGCACTGCCCGTGCGTCTCCGTGTGACCGTGTGCGTGTGGGGGCCTGGCACGGGGGACTCGCTGGCTGGCTGCTTCGTGTCTGAACCTTTGAATATCTGCATGCCGCATTGCATGCATGAGCTTGCAATGCGTCTGTGCCTTCCGTGCTTCACTATAGTCAAGTTCACTGTTGAATCTCTGCTTTTTTTAAACGAAACTAAACCCTCGATTGATCGACTACTTCAAATTACTTACCAAATATTTGAAGTGAAGCGACAGTGACCTAATTCTGCAGGCTTGTCATTTCTCCGACAGTTTGTTTTCTGCCCCAAGTCCACGTACGTACTCAAAAAAAAAAAAAAAAAAGAGAGAAAAGACAAGCAAGGCGAGAAAATTTGTCCCGTGGGGACGAGGTATAGAGGAAGAGAGCAAAACATGTAGCGGCAGCGCACCGCCGGAGTAGTCAGAAACAGAAAAGCTGCAGATATAGAAAATGAAAAAAACGAGCGTGAACTCCGAACAGCAAAAACCCTGCATATACACATATAGAAAAACATCAAGTGGGTCCTTTTACTTCAGGGGTGGGCGGCTACATCAGCCAGCGGCACACCAAGGCTTCCACTATATAACCGGCTATGCGATTCCTCCGCATACAAGACCACCTCAGATCACACAGCCTGCTCACTAGTCATCACACTCTACTGATAATCCTCCTCCTCTTCGCCTGGCAAGAAGGAAGGGACGTCCTCCATCCGTCCATGGAGCTCTTTGCAGCAGCCGAGGAGAAGCCGTGCAGGCTGTTCAGGAAGAGGAGCGGCGGCAAGGCGGGCAGCATGGGCGCCGTGCGCGGCGACGGCAGCGCCGGCGGCAAGGGCCGATCCTTCTCCGGGCGGTGCGCGCGGCTCGTCAAGGAGCAGCGCGCGCGGTTCTACATCATGCGGCGGTGCGTCACGATGCTGGTGTGCTGGCGCGAGTACGCCTGAGTCCTGACGACGGCGGCAAAGGCTGCGGCCGGCAGCCGCTGCCGCATGCAGGATGCAAGCAAGCTGAGAGTCTGAGACAGAGGAGGTCAAGCATGCAGAAGCAGCTCCGAGCAAGTCAAGATGCTCGATTATCCGTCTCCTCGTTTAATTAGGAACCAAGAACCTTGTGTAAAGAGAAGATTTTTTTTTCCTTGCTTATTTCTGCTCTTGTAGTCTTGTTGTTTTAGCCCTTGCTGCACCTGTGTTTGTTCCATCTGGGGGCAGAGCTATGCAGGCTAGAATAGATGATCACGGCAAGTGCTGCGCGTTTCTCCTGTTCCAATGTAATGTGAGCATCTGTATACAGGAACTTGAGCTGTTTAAGCTTGTTGCTGGTAACTGTGCGTCTGAGCCCCTTGTCTGGCCTCCCTCCTCGATGCCTGCCGTGCGGTGGGTGATTCCTCATCGGAGTGCGATTCCACTGTTGCTCTGCCATTTCTTTACGATTTTTTCACCTGTACGTAATCCGTAGTAGTAATCCTGAAAAGCGGCCAGAAAATTATCACCAGTTGCTACCGCTTCTCACTGCCAAATGCATGTGTCGGATCGGCGATCGCCATGTTACGGTTACTTTGAGTTCTGAACCTGTGCTGACCGTAGCTGTACTGTAAGCATACGGATACACCTTGACAAATGACACTTACAGAGTTCTACGGAACGGAAAACACTTACTTACTCCGTAATTGTCTGGAGTTACCATAACGGCATAATGTAACAGTAGTCAAAGGTTGTAGGAGACGCTGCAACACGACCATTCCGCGCCAGGAAGACGCCAGGAAGACGTTGCTGCTGGCGGACTCCCGAGGCCGGGCCGGAAGTGTGCTGACGCGCTGCATAATTTACTCCCAAAACGACGCCTCCGTATCTGAGCGCTCCTGTGCCGGCCTGCACGCCACCGTCTCCTCCCACTTGGGCCTCGTTTAGTTGGCTAAAGTTTCTAACTCCTTTTCCACCCTCTCTCCATCACATCACATTAAATACACCGAAAAGGCGTATGTTCGAGATAAAATGTAGGTTAAAAAATAACTAATTATCCAATGTACATTACGAGCATTCTTTTGACTGTGAGTTCCAGCGCTAAACGAGGCGTTGTCCAATTGTAGCGCAGCGTAGTGTATGCAAAATGCAACCAACCTCATTCATCTGTACGATACATATACTGATACACCAGCAAGCTACGACGACCGCTACTCTACAGTCGTCTAGTATTTATAAGACGAGCATGCTATATGCTAGTAAGTCCAACTGTTCATCCAGGGGCACCAGTATAAACCGGAGTAGTAAAGCATCATCGTCCATTCTTGTTTCTGCTGCAATCACCTACCTCTGTCAATTGACAGAAGAGATGCAATTTTTTGGGTGGCCTAGCTCTGACCTAGTACGTAGCTAGTACAATTATCCTATAGATTACGGCACCAGTTTTGCATTGCTGCCACGCATATTCCCCTGCCCATGCTTTCCTCTTGCCTGCTTAAAACATAACAGGCTGCTCCTCTTACGTCGGAGCGGGTTTGTTCCAGCGATCCCATCGATGCTGAAGATGCCAGGGACCCCATACTCGCTCGTTGCAATTGCATTGCAGGATCATCATCACCGGCGCCGCGCAGTGGCAGCCTGCCTGGCAGTGGTCCTGCGATCCGCCTATGGAGGTGGCGCGAGTCCAGAGTCCTCTCGCTCGATCCCTCCCTAGGCCAGCGGCCTTTGCATTGCAGGTAATCCCGGTGTAAGCCACCAGAGGATGCACGACGCAGGACCCCCACCTTGCGCACTGTCTCGATGCAAAAGCACGCAGAGCCCAGCACGGCCGCCTGCTGCATACGGCTTCTGGATGGATGCCTCTGTGCTTTGTACCGCAAAGCCGGTCCTTCCGGGGGAGAGTTCATCGATCCATACTCGAGGAGGACAGTCATCAATTGCAGAACACATCATTGGTGTACGTAAACAAGTAACATATTCTGGTTTTTCATTAGTGCTGTTTCAGCTTATGTGCATCAAAATCCTAGGCTTACTCAGGCATAGTACTTGGATCTTATATGGCTTTTTACCGAGGAAAACTGAAGAATTAGAGACGTCAGTGTTTCACTCCTGAAGTCCTGATCGATAAAATTGCTTGTGGTTTTGTACAAATAAACGTCTTTGCTCCTCGAAAAAAAAAAAAAAAAACCGTCTTTGCAGGGTAGCCGCCCAAATGCTTAGTTTCCTCACCTTCAGCACGCACGGCCGGCCCTTCTTGATGCAGAGCTAGCCGTTGCTGGCACTACCGATTTAACCGTGGATGGTGGTGGTGTTAAGACTTAAGACGGTGATCAGTCAGGAAAGCAAAGGCGGACGCTGTTTCGCCTTCAGACATCCTTCCCCTTGTCGAGGGTATCTCTGCATCTTGGTGTAGCCAGCAGTAACCTGCGCTGTTCCCTCATGCCAGATTCTGAAATGCTTGGCGATCATAGATTTAGGCAATCGGGGAGATGCAGCTCCTCCTTTATTTGAGGTAAGATGTGATTTTTATGTCAAAAAAAGGGAGAGCTATTGGAGAGCTGCATGAGCAATGAAATTGTCTCATCTTGCTCAATATGGCAGTTTTTTGGAGATGAGTAATGTATTGAGAAGCTGCTGAACGTGCAAGTTTCGTTCTCATTCCACAGAGTGTTAAGTAACTGAACAATGTATGTGGAATTTAGCATATATTATCGTCAGTGTTTGACAGTTTTTGTGATGATGGAGGCGGCAAAATAAGATGGAGACTGTCAGACTGCTACTTGTAGCCAAAAAGGAAGTAAAATAGGTTAGAGGCAAAGAAGGACGAGAGGGGAAAGAAAGGGTCGAGTAAAGCCGCCTGCTGTTTGTCCCTGACTAATAGAGTATTATGAACTCGAATGTAACGCAAAGACCAGGACAAAAACATGCAGTAGACGAATCTTTCAACTACTATGCTTATACCTATTCGAAATTATGGACAGCTACCTCTGTTTCCTATAGCATTTTACCTATTCGAAATTATGGACAGCATATATGCAAATCTATGCGGCTGCGTGCCTTTACAGTAAAAAGTCATACAATACGCTGCTTGTCAACAGAGGTAGTACTGCTTTACGGTCTGCACCGAGCCTCCGAGTATGCCTGCAGACTATTCTGGCTCTCTCTCTCTCTCAGGGTTCCGGTTCAACTTCAGCCAATGCAGGAGCTGATTCGCTAGTTCAGTCTTGTATAAATGTTGTGCCAGACGATTACTACTCTGCACTCTGCAGGGTCATTCCTAAGGTTTGCCAGACGAGAGAAGACATGTTGAACTGTGGAGTACGTAATCAGGAACGTGCAGGAATCCAGATTCCGGGCAAGGCGGGAAAGCTTACATAGCAGCTTCAAGCGAAAAATAGAAATTCAACACTTGTTGGAAACCAATAGGTGTGCACGGTTTATGGTACACCCACCTATATGTGCAAACAGCTATATCGACGTGTATATTTCTCAACAACTGTAAACAAATAATCCTGGTTCATTGGTCCTTAACTCATTGGTCCTCCCAAATTATAAGTCACTTTGACTATTTAGTTATGTATGTCAAAGTGACTTATAATTTGGAATGGAATAGTATCTAATAAGTAATAAAACAATACATGGGCTTTCAGGACAACAAAAAAAAAAAAAAGGTTTGGGCATAACTTTACAACAGAGCAACCTTAAGTACAGTTTCCCGTTTCTTTTTTTTTTTTCTTCCTTTTTTTTGGGGTCTGTGTGTTAGTACAGCCCCACACTAGTCTACTACACAAGCAATAATTCCTTCTTTGATCAAGAATGTCCAGAATAAAAAGTGAGGAAAACCTAAGTATGTCAGCATCTCTAAAAATCCTAATGACAGATCCCATGAGGCTTTAGGAAATAATCCTAAAGCTCCTCTTCATATATCTAGCAGTATCCTAAACACACTGGATTTGATGTCGCACACCCTTACTACAAAAGTTCAAGCATTGACAAACACTCTCCTTTTAAGGATAGACAAACGCTCTGGTTATTAAATGCTAAAAAACAAAACTGTGAAGAATAGCACATCTATGCACTTGTGTGGGCACCTGAGTTTCTTTTGCTAATTAGCAGATATCTAACATGAGTCTACCCTCATATCGTGTGCATCACATTGGTGAAGTTGATAGCTGAATGTCATATGATGTGCGGAAACGAACACCATTTCCTATGTTCCTTGATATTGGGCAGAGCCAGCACAACATGTTAGGACCAAGAACCTGTATAAGAAAAATAACAAATGTTGGAAGGTCCATGGTAATAATTGTTAAACTCTGTATTTAAGTAATGAACCAAGAAAACAATTCCTAGAGAATATATATGTGACATAAGCTTAATATGGAAATCCCAGTAAATAAATGATATGTGAAAAACAACATAAACGACACAAGATGAGATCTGGACTTCAGTTAGTACTTTAAATAGACATGCTAGTGTTGTTTCAATCTGGGAAAGGATATTTTATGTTTAGTTATTTATATAACAATGCACCTAGGCTGATCTCGCTGTTTTGTTTTGTGTTCTTTTGTTTTTTTTTTTTTTTGCAAAAATCTTAATAATAGTAAAGAAGTGTTCTCACCGAAACTAGGTTCTCATAGACTCCAAGGTTATAAGGATGATGATAAATGTTTCCAGCCTTTTCAGCCAACCACGTAGCCCTAACTCCTTCATGATACTGCAAACCACCGATGTAACTACTGTCACATAAAATACACAAACAATAATATCATCAAAGACAGAGATCATATTTCTCAAACCTCGATAGTAGTCTTATTATGCAAGATGAGGTAAACATGCCAACCCAATAGGACCATAAGTGCCAGTGCTAAAGGGCACAGAATAACTCCACAAACAATCTGTGCAATACATAACATCTGTGTTACTTAAACAAAACTTCAGACGAAAATTTAGATGGTGATTGATTTACTAATAGCTGAAACATCCTTCCAGGGGCACTTACAATAGATGTTCTAGATGAATCACTGCCTGGTTGTTCATCTTTAGGTAAATTCACAGCACCCCCTATAATGAGAACCTGATGTAAACATCAATAATTTTATGCTCAATCTTTGAGAAGCTTTGGTTGCCCAAGAAAATCAAGGATAACACGGTACCATAGAATAGAAGCTTGCAATTACAGCATACAGAACAAAAACTAGAAAGATCTTGTAGTTCTCATGCCCAACACAGTTATTAATCCATATACAGTGGTGGTCCTGCACAGGAAAAGTTGTTAGATGCAGATTAGAATTAAGAATACAAAAAGAGAGAGCTGCATATAGCACTAGTCAATACCATTCTTAACACACATCTTTTGCAGACACGACAATGGTGCGCTCGAGGAGGTTTGTAATGAGAACATTTCTGGCAATATCTCAAATCACCACCCTGCAATGTTATGGTGTAAGTTAGCACACAGTTCCCAGTACTAGTCTGATTTAGTCACAAAGATTCCTTTTTAAAATTCCTGACAAAATACAATTACTATACTAGGACTAGGGGCATGTTTGGATGGAGGGACTAGAGACTAGAGACTAATAGGGACTAAAAATTAGTCCCTAGCCCCTCCCAAGAGTCTAGTGAAATTGAGACTAATTGGGACTAAAAATTAGTCCGTAGTCCTTATGTTTGGTTATTTAGGGACTAAATGGGACTAAAAATTAGTCCCTAGTCTCTAGTCTCATGGGAACCAAACAGGCCCTAGGAGGACACAGCCCAAGATGAGATGGAGGAGAACCAGATATACGCAACCCACTGAGATGTTGACAAAGTGGCAAAGTCATATGCGAAGTTCATAAGTAGTCAGAGAGATCTTTTTTTCTAGTCCCACCAAATGACGGTTTTGTGTGGTCTGTTTGGGAGTCCTAGACTTTGAATGAAGTTGAGCTAAGCTATTTGGCTAAAATGCTGTCATACCATTGCTTTGACATTATGTTTCTGATTGTAATACTAATGGACCATGGCCCCCCTAGAACTCCAAGAAAAACTAGGAAATGCATGTGGATGTGAATCTAAAAAGAATAGTTCTCCTTTCACGCCCAGATGTATTGCTCTGCAAAATATAATGCAAGGAAGATATTGCATGAAAAATGGTTTCTAATCAATTCAAAGGCAGCTGCAGTACACAAATTCCAGGACCAGAATACAACTTGATGGTATATTAGAGTTTTTTTTTTTTTTTTTTTTTTTGACAAAAGATGGTATATTAGAGTTAAGTAGCAAACAAGCAATAACTACAGCCACTATAGGAAGTGCAAGAAAACGTGCACTCTATTATTTTCCATCTCATCACTGAATTAATATGGCAGTGATTATTCAGGGAATGAGATTTTGTGCCAGGCTTAATAGGCAATATTGATATAAGTTCCTGAGAGTCATGGGAAAAACTAGAGCATAGCAAGTTTCTGAATTGACCTAGATTTATTTATTTTATTATTTTCGAAGCTTAACTGATTGGTATGATATATTTTTTCCCAAAGAAATTGTATCATTTATGCTTGCATAAGTCTAGATATAGGACAGTATCAGGAACAGAGCCCTCATGCTTAGATCTAGAGCACAATATCAAATCTATACATAAAAACAACAGAAGATTCCTAGTTCTCACTTGGCGTAATTTGGATACAAGCGTCACTCAAACCGAGTACCAACCATGAATGGACAGTGCAAGTATGTTAACGCACACCTATACAGTTCCTCGTTCACCAAAACATCCCTACACCGAGGCGCTCCAATTTGCTATAAGAGCATTTCGTGATCCCAAATCTCACGCTCCGAACTACGAACTCGCCGGACCTTGCTTCGAGTCAATGCCTGCCCAAAATCTAATCCCAAGATCTGAACTCCTAACGAAGTTTCTGATTCTACACATATGACTACCATCCTACTCTGTAGATCTAAACTTCACAGCACGCGGCGGGGGCACCCGCGAGATCTGGAGTGGTCCATGGCCCAGACGGAGGGGAGGCAGGGGCCGTGAGTAGAGTTACCTTGCGCTTGATCTCGTGGATGGGGCTCCCGGCGTCCTCGACGTCGGGCACGAAAGACGCCGGCACGCGGCCCGGGTCGCGCGAAACGGCGACGGCGTAGGTTGCGACGCAGGCGGCGGCAAGCGCGGTGAAGAGCGCGGCGTTGGCGAGCCCGGCCGCCGTGGAGAGCCCCAGCCACGCGGGGATCGCCAGGAACACCGTGGTGTAGTAGACATAGCCGATCGCGGCGAGCACGGAGAGTATCGGCACCGTGATGTACCCCGGGCGCCCCATCCGAGCCGCCGCCACCACTGCCTAGTGCTCCTCTTCCGCCCGGACGGGGCGGCAGAGCATTCCGGGGAAAGGAATCCCCGGCGGCGTCGGCCGGGACCGGGAGGAGAGGAGCTCGTCCGTCTCGCGCGACGGTCGGCAGCGAGCGGTACAGGGCACAGCGGCAGCGAATTGGCTTGCTTTGTACTCCTAGTTAGCTCGCTTGATGCCGCGCTGGTGTTTGGCGCGGGGAGAAAAAGTGCGCGGGCGGGCGGGTGATCGCCGTGGCAGCGATGGGTGGAGTGCGGTGAGCTGGGGTTGGTAGTGCGTGGACGTCGGGGCGAGTGGTGCCGTCGTGGCGGTCGCGCCGTGCGTCGTTGATGCGGTTGCGGCAGGGACGTCTGAACTTGCGTCGGCGACGGCTGCGGCCTTGCGGGCAACGAGAGAGGAGAATGGGAGAGGATACTTATTATAGACTACCATTTGAATATGTTTATCTACTTTTATGGAATGTAATTATTTAGGATAACCGAGATACGGAGTACTCCCTCGGTATTGAAAAAGGGAGACGTTTTTAGAAATGTGAAAATCATATCAATAGATTTTTCTTGAAAAATACTTTCATAAAAATATATATATTTTTTAATAAATATTTTTTTAAAAAAAAAGTCAAGGTCTGCGATTTGATGACCGTATCGCTATCCTAAACGGAAATGTTAGCCGCCGACCAGGCGTGCCGTTGGCCGCCCAGCCAAGGCCTGCTTTCGGTCATCGTCTTCCTCGCGCGCCGCCGTCGTCGTTGCTTGGGTCGTCGTCTTCCTCACGCGCGCGCCGCCGCGTCGTCGTTCACCTCGCCAACCACCTCGCCGACGACGGGCGCCGCCGCCGCCGTCGCTTTAGGGTCGAAGCGGTCCCCATCTCCGGCGACCTCCTCTCCCCTTCCATTCCTTCCCCGGGCCAGAAGGAGCCCGGCCGGCCGGCAGCGGGCACGTCCGACACGGCGGCGCGCAGGCGGCCGGCCGGCGGTGAGCTCGGCGGCGGGCGCCGCCGAGCCCGGCCAAGGAAAGCCCCATTCGGGCCGGGTATGGATAGGTGGTGGGGGAGCCGGAGGTGGCCGGAACTGAGAAGAAGGCGGGCCGGAGCTAGTTAGGTTAGGTTTCGAGCGTAGAAGAAAGGAGGGGATGGAGAGGGGATAGGCCGCCGCCGGGCGCATAGGGGCTCGGCCGGAGCCCGGCGAGCCCAGGCGCCGGCGGCGGGGGCGGGCGGCGGGCGGGGCGAGGCCGGCGGAGGTGGAAGACGCATGGGCAAAGCCGCCGGGCCGCCGCCACCCCTGCGTGGGCGGCAGTAACACGCCCATCCTAAACGTCCTTCTTTTCAAGTATGGAGTAGTATATAGAAAGTCCAAACAGCAGACCCCACACTACAATAGATTGAATGGTCCAATAAGGCCCATGTGATTTATGGGCTGAATGTCGAACGGGGTATGACATAATAAGCCCAAAACAGAATTAAAGCACCCTCTGGAAATTGGAATGCCTCTGTTCTGGCGACCATCAGTCACGGTATAGCCAACACCCCCCTCTCGATGTCCTGAGTGCATTTGCTCATGTGACTGCTAATCTAAGGTAAAATCCAATGCCGGGCTAATCTCTTCTCTTCAAGAAAAGAATCGATGACAGCCCTAGCCGTGAAATCTGCAGAGCAGTTGAAGAGAGTTCGAATCATAACAGCTTCAACAAAGTTGGCCTACATCAAACTGTCCGAAATTTCGACAGTGCAAGTTCACAGTCAACCGAAAATTCAAAACGCGCGTGTTCCAGCGATGCAGTACAACATGTTCTTGGCTTTGTGTTGCTAGCAATGGTGGAAGCGAAGAAACCGTGTTGTCTTCCGCACTGAGCTAAGTTTCCTGCGACAGACGCTCATCTCTTTACTGTTCTAATAAATAAGCTAGACATTGGCAAGAATGCCAAGGAAGAAAAGGCACATCGCTGATATGCTTGGTGCAAGATTTTTGATAATTTAGTCACAAACGCTTTGGAAATTCCTAATTGCCATCTTTGCAACCTCATAACCTTGAGTTCAGGCCTCAAGCTGATATGCTTGGTGCAAGATTTTCGAAAATGTAAAGAATTATCTCCATACCTCTGCGTCTAGTCCTATCACAAATCTTTTTTCCATGTTTGCATATAGATTCCAAAGTGCCAAAATTTCCCACTAAAGAGATTCCTAGATCTCTCCCAGAAACCTTTGAGACGTCAGCCCACAACTATTTAGCAATCGCGCAAATCAACAAGTGATTTGCATATATAGCTTGAGTTAAAGTTTCAACTCAACCCATTTCAAACATCTCATGACCATCTTATACAAAATGTACACCGCGCGCTTAGATGATCTTGTACATCTTCTACATGTTGATATACACAGCACTACTAGTTCAGTAAAATAAAGAAGCACATCACTACACTACACTTAGTTACCAGTTTACGCTAAACACCGTACATACCACACGGACGATCAAGGTTATGCAAGTTTTCCTTACCATGGAAAAAGGACAAACAAGTTCCAAACTTAGAAACGTTTGGCAGGTTAAGGTTATGGCAACTGGGGAACTAACCCCAGGAGCCAGAATCGGTTACGGTTGGCCAGGCCACGTCACAGCATCAGGCGAGCCGCTTGTCGGGCGACATCGCACTTGACAGCGCGAGCCCCGACGCCGGCAGCGCTCGGAGGGAGCTCAATGAATCACTCACAAGAGGGATCCATAAGCCATGAGCAATCCACTAGTGATTCCTTTCGCGAAGCTCCCGGGGAAAGGATCAAACCCCTTACAAGTCCACCGGTGGCCTCGAACAAACTCCGGTCGAGCTCAACAGCTCAACCAACTCCAAGCCGCTAGGGAACCGGGCAAATTTCCAAGAGAAACAAGAACCCCGTAGCTCATCCAAAGAACAAGTGCCTCTAGATGCAATCAACAAGCAAATGCACTTGAATCTCACTCAATCTCACCAAAGAATCGGTTAGGCAAGAGAGATTAATGGAAGGGAGTTTCTTTTGCTCAAGAGGATGTTAGAGAGTTCAAATTTGCAAGAGAGAGCTCTCCAAGCCGACAAGCAAGTATATATAGAGCCCACTCCAAAATATGGTCGTTGGGGGTGAAATCGAGTTTTCCAGCATAGCGCCGGACGCGCTAGGCGCCGTTCAAACACGCGGCGGGGACTAGCCGTTGCCGCCAGCGACGGACGCAGCGCCCGACGGCGTGCGTGCGGGCGCCGGCGGCGCCCACGTGCGACGTGACTCTATCGGCGATCCGACGCGACGCCAAAGGGCGGCGTCGGCGCCGTTGGCCAGTCGCCGTCGCCCACGCCACGTCCGCGCCGGACTCTCGAGCCCGACTCCCGCCACGACGCTTATCGCCGCCTATAAATGCTCCAAATAAGCAGCAGCGGCTTGAAGCCCCACATCATCGTCGCCGCGTCATCGTCTTTGCTTCTTTTCAAGTTTAAGCCACTTGCCTCAAGTTGCCAACACGCCGAAGTACATCTCGATAGCACATGTGTTAGCATTTCGCAAACGATTTGGCAAGAGCGAAGTTAGTGCACTAGATTCTAAATGCATATGCAAGTCAAGTTGAACCTAGAGACACTTTAATTTCGGATTAGCCGTTGCATTCCCTCTTGATAGTCGGCTATCTATCCAAAAACGTGATCACACTCTCTTAGTGTCTTGACCACCGAAAGCAAATCCTATCAAGATATACATTCGCCTTGATCTCCGGGTTCTTTCCTTTCCAACACGTGAGCTCGATGATCCATCATGTCCATCATCATCGTCCATGTCCATGATCATGTTGCTCCATATCATCTATGCAACCCTTATCTCTTAAATACACTTAGAGCAAAGGATTAGCAAACTAGGGTGTCATCAATTTCTAAAACTAAACATGAGATTTCAGCAAGGGATGTCACTCCACATGTAATGAGAAAAGGAATTAAGGACGTAATCTATCATATTATCAACCAGGTTCTTGCGGGAAATTACCAAGGGTTCTGTATCAAGATTCCCAACAACAGTGAGCAAATAGAATATCATAGAATATCATGTAAGACGTGGAGAAAAATCAATGAAACGTTAACTTCTATTATGCAACCAGCACCCACACAGCAGCAATGACTAGATTATATTTGAAAATCTTGGCTCAGTTTCCGTTTGCACAATTATAAATCTTTTTTATCGCCGCATTTGTCTGTTTCAGACTCAATATGCTTCTGGTGGGATGGTGAGTGATATATGCTACATATTGGTTGTGGAAATATTAAGATACACTTAGAAGATGGCAAAATTTTGGAGTGCAAACATAAAATTAATATTCCAGATGACAGTAAGATTAAGAGTTGCACTTTTGATAAAGATATGAAATACATGCTCATGGTTGAGAAAGGAACCATATTCAATTAATTGGATCGCGTTCAAGTTCAGTGATATCGAAAAGTGTATAATGATAAACTCTAATGGATTTCCTGACATATCGTCACACCATTGTTTGGAGTCGGTTTAGACAGAGACTAAGCTACCACCCATCAGGGTTGGAAATTATGACATGCTACTCTCAGGGTTCAACAACTAATATATAGAAAGTCCAAAAGCAAGACTCCACACTACAATAGATTGAATGGTCCGATAAGGCCCATGTAAATTATGGGCCGAATGTCGAACATGGTACGACATAATAAGCCCACAACACAATTAAGCCCTTTTGGAATCTTTTTTTTTTTTTTTTTTTTTTTTTTTTTTTTTTGAAAAAGCCCTCTGGAATCTAGAATGTGGGGTTTCCTCTGTTCCGGTGACCATCAGTCACGGTACAGCCAACACCCCCTCTCGATGTTGTGAGTGCATTTGTTCATGTGACTGCTAATCTAAGTAGAATCCAATGCCGGCTAATCTCTTCTCTTCAAGAAAAGAATCGAGCCCTAGCCGTGAAATCTGCGGAGCAGTTGAAGGGAGTTTGAATCATAACAGGCTTCCTTTTGGCTATTGCCTTCTGGAACAAGGTTGGCCTACATCAAACTGTCCGAAATTTCGACAGTGCAAGTTCACAGTCAAACGAACCGAAAATTCAAAACACACGTGTTCCAGCGATGCAGTACAACATGTGTTGCTGGCAATCGTGGAAGCGAAGAACCGTGCTGTCTTCCGCACTGAGCTCAGTTCCCTGCGCGACAGATGCTCATCTCTTTACTGTTCTAATAAATAGGCTATAGACTTTGGCGTCCAAGAATGCCAGGAAGCAAAGGCACATCGCTGATATGCTTGGTGCAAGATTTTTGATAATTTAATCACAAACGCTTTGGAAATTCCTAATTGTCATCTTTGTAACCTCATAACCTTGAGTTCAGGCCTCAAGCTGATATGCTTGGTGCAAGATTTTCGAAAATGTAAAGAATTATCTCCATACCTCTGCATACCTCTGCATCTAGTCCTATCACAATTTTTTTTTTTTCAATGTCTGCATATAGACTACAAAGTGCCAAAATTTCCCTCTAAAGAGACTCCTAGATCTCTCCGAGAAGACGTCAGCCCACAACTTTTTAGCAATCGCGCAAATCAACAAGTGATTTGCATATATAGCTTGAGTTAAAGTTTCAACTCAACCCTTTTCAAACATCTCATGACCGTCTTATACAAAATGTACACCGCGCGCTTAGTTGATCTTGTACATCTTCTACATGATATTTACACACAGTACAATATACACAGCACTACTTGTTCAGTAAAATAAAGAAACACATCACTACACTACACTACACTTAGTTTCCAGTTTACGCTAAACACCGTACATACCACACGGGCGATCAAGGTTATGCAAGTTTTCCTTCGTTACATGAAAAAGGGACAAACAAGTTCCAAACTTAGAAACGTTCCGCAGGTTAAGGTTATGGCTATTGGGGAACTAACCCCGGAGCCAGATTCGGTTACGGTTGGCCAGGCCGCGTCACAGCATCAGGCCGAGCCGCTCGCTGGCGACGTCGCACTTGACAGGCGCGAGCCCGACGCGGCCGCGCTCCAGGTCGTACTCGACCCACAGGTTCATCTGGTGGTGGTGCCCGATCACATACGCCGTCAGGGGCACCATGTCGGCGTTCCCGAACGTGAGGCACCACACGGCGTCGGCTCCCCGGCGCTCAACGGGGACCTTGTACAGCAGCCTGTCCCCGGCCACCGACATCTCGGCGCCATTGAACAGCAGGGTCACGCGCGGGAGCCTCGCCGTCGGCGGCGGGCGCCCCGCGGGCACACGGAAGCAGGTGTCGAGCGCTTCTTGGAATGCGAAGCTGGGGTCGTCGAGCGCGCGGAGGAGGGGCTTCGTTTGTTTCAAGAACTCGGCTTTCAGGGCGGAGTACGCGTCTCCGAGGAGGAAGGTGAACTGCGTGCCGGAGTCCACCATCGTCTGCCCTGCGCCGGTGTGGTCCGGCGCGAGCACCGACGGCGGGATTGGCAGGTGCTTGCCGCCGACGCGGATGCCGAGGAGCTGAACCGAGTAGGCCACGCGGTCGAAGTAGGGGGCGGCAGGGTGGGCTGATACAGTGGCGTGTAGTTGAGCGGCAGAAAGGGGAGGTCGCTGTGGCCGAGGAGCAGCACGCCGGCGTCGTCCCGGTCGGAGATGCAGTAGGAGAAGCGGCGCGTGCTGGCCTGCGTCACGAAGGAGAGCGTGCCCCTGTTCATGCCCAGCAGCCCGGCCGTGGCGACACCGTCGGGGAGGAGTCATACGCGGTGGACATGCAGCCGAACGCGGACCGCAGCGGCGGCGCGTCGCCGACGGCGAAGACGTCGGTGGCGAGCGCGCCGTCGGAGGCGGACCCGTCCGCGTAGGACAGCGACACGCGGCACTGGCGCGAGGCCTCGTCGCAGGACGGCGGCGCCGGCAGGTCCCGGGAGCTGCACTGCGCGGAGCCGCAGGGCACGGCGGCGAACGTGGCCGAGGCCTTCGGGCGGAACGACTCGCCCATGGCGGCAGCGGCAGTCCCCTGGCGCCCCGTGGCGCAGAGCAGCCAGGAGAGCTCGCTGCCGGTGTCGAGCACCATGGTGACGTTCTGCGGCGGCGTGCCGACAGCGAGCGAGACGGTGAGGCTGACGTTGTGGTGGAACCTCAGCTTGCTCGGCGGCCGCGGCAGCGCCCCGCCGGCACCTGCCGCGCCCGCAGCGGGAACGCACGAGGCTTCGCACCCGGCGGCGTCGGCGGCTCGACGGCGACGGTGCACGGCCGCGGCACGGCGACGAGCAAGATGAGGAGGAGACAAACGAGCAGCGGATGGTGGTGATTGCGACCTGGCGGCATGGTGGTGATTGCGACCTGCGGCCGGGGTCCTATGCGGGCATGTGATGCGCAGGGTGGTGATGGGTTCTTGTGTTGGATTCGCGGGTGGGGTTTCTGTTTCGGCCAGCGTCGCGGTGGATTTTATGGAGGTGGCGCGCGCGAGCGCGATGCGCAGCGCAGCACAGTGGTCAGTGGAGGAGGGGTGATGACGCGGAGAGATGGGTCATTCCGGATGTGGGGCGAGGGGGCAGCCTGCCGGGGTGAGACGCGTCACGCGTGCCTGTCGCAGGGACGAAGCGGCCGCGTCCTTCTGCCTGTCGTCTTGTGGTTTCGGTACTGGCGAGTGCCAGCCCGGCTAGTCACGGATACTCCTTCCTGCACCTTCTGCATTTTTCTGCATTGCAAGTTATTACCGCTACAGGCCCGTACTAGGAGTGAAAACGTCACGATAAAAGTCTACACGTGCCACACAACATCTTCCAACAGTACTGTTTGTGGTGGTGGTAAATTGGCGTGTTTGTGCGTGCGGAGGCAGCGCCAGCGCCAGTGTCCTGGTGCACAGCGAGCTCGTCAGGTATCGATGGTTGCGCTCCAGACGAACCGTACTCCGCTTAAACCCGACAGGTTCGTCTCACTAGTGCTCTTTCCGCACGTCTTTGACCAATGTTGCGCCGAAAACAAGCACCTTTTGCTAAAAACACTTCGACTAATGTATATATACTCCTACATCCCATGATTAATTCGCCATAGGTACGTATTGTCCGGAAAAAAGAACACTAGTAAAAGATAGGCGGCCTTTGGCCGGTGCCATCAGCAGCAACATGAAGCTCTGAGCTGAATCGACTGATCTCTTTCACCGGTGAGGTACGTAGAGTACTCCTATAGCAGCAATTTCCTGTTGAAACTTGCCCAACCAAGCATCCAATCATCCCATCCGTGGTGGTACGTCGATCCATCGGAGTTATGCTCTCATCTACCGCCCACGTCTCGGCAGGGATCCTTGGAAGCTCCCAGTATACTATTACTACGCGTAGTACAGCTCGCATCAAAAGGGTGCGGTGAATGCGATGCCTGCCTTCCGTTCCAAGAAGAGGAGGCAGCGCATTCAAGCTACGCAACCAAAGCAAGTACCGCGGATTAAAGGCGAGGCCGAGCCTTTTCGCCCCGGGTGTAAACCATTCCGTCAGCGCGACGCGGTCCGCCGGTTTGGCCTCGCCGTCGCGCCGACCCTCGATGCTGCTCGAGTTCGCTCACCTTCTGCAGAGACTGCACGTCGGCGGCTCGGCGCGGCCCGGCTGAACCGACCGCTGCCCCCGCGCTCTGCAGTCTTGAACTCGCCACGCGCCGGTGCCGGGCGCCGTCCTAACCGGTGTAGGCCGGGAGCTTTGTTTAGCTACAGTAATCATGGCCATCTCCACTAGTCCCAGCAGTTGACACACACACTTGCTGCAGCTCTACTCCTGACACTTTTATTACATTTTAATGGTAGGTGCGGTACGTGTACGTGTCTTGGTTAGCGCGGGCATAAATTCGAAACCAGTACCGCCACAGCACAGCACGCATAGGACACTGCAGTGTGCAGAGCACGAGTTAAGAAGATTTCCTCCGCTGTCTGTCCTAGTACACATTTTTTTTTTTTTGTTTTACAACAATCTGTCCTACACATTGATCGCTGTAAAAAAAACCGCACGGAGAACGTGCAGACACGGTGGGCACACCGGGGGTTGGAAGCACGAATGGCATCGGAGAAGGCGTGTGCTCCCCTGCTAACACGGAAGGTTATAGTATATCGTGGGGAACAACACGAAAGGTTAGAGCTTACACGAGGACCGAGCCCACTCGTGGCTGCACTGCACGCACGACGTTCCTCACAGACCCGTTGTTTCAGGAATACAGGGTCCGCCTTGCGAGGAACAGGAAGTTTTGCCGTCCACGGCCACTCTACAGTAGAGATAGGTGTAGTAGTGCTGTATAGTGTAGGGGTAGGTTGGTAGCCGCAGCTGGAAACAGCGCAGTTGCAGAAGAGATGGTTCATCCGGCTGCTTTCCTAGGATACATTTCCATTTACCGTCTACTCCTACTGTACCTAGCAACGTGATGCTATGCTGCTGAATATTGATGCATACAAATATGCAATGAACCACGGAGTATAGCTTTTATAGATGACGTCGATTATTCAGACATTCAGGTAGGTACGGAGTACGTCTGTTACGTGACACGTCGAGCGCGCCGTGAGCCGCCCAACACTGGCTCGCCTTGATAACCCACGGGCTATCATCATGGTCCATGCCCCTGCTGCCGCGGCGACTGTTCGTGTTCGGTGAGGAAGACAGCGGCAGCTCTCGCCAACTGATCGGGATCACGTTGAACGTACGTACTACTGGAATTAATCGGTCGGCGGTCCCTAAATGACAAGTAATTAATCAGCAACCAAGCAACGAGCCAAAAGATGATGCAAAATGAGTACTGTCCCTACCACTACGACAGTAATACCGAACTTAATCTGATGACGGTCTATCTGCAGCTCGTGGGATTCAATCATTCGACTGGTATAGCTAGGTCCATCTCATCGATCGGCACGGAATGACGAGACGGGACGGTTGAACGGTGTCGTCGTCACTGACACGCATGCGCTGTTCTTCCACGATTGTTCTTCTGAATCGGGCCCCGGGGGCTAGGGTGGAGTAGTATTGCCGCTGCACACAGCACGAACGGGCAGGCACAGGCACTGCTGCTAGTCCAAGTCGAATGATGAGTCATGCATGGTCCATGGACCACAACCATCCATGTCCGGCCGCATGACTCGCTACGTCAACGGATGAGCGCAAGGACGGACCAAAGGGGCCAAAGGGGCGAGGGCGGTAGCCGCGGTACAGGTGTGGCGCTGGATCGATCGGCTCGATCTGCTTGCACTTGCACGGTTGCCGGTCGCTCTCGCGAGGCCATGGCTGTCTCCGGAAGTGGCCGGTGGCGCTGAATGCTCCAGGGGATCCCGAGCAATCATGGTGCGCGCGGTTACGGCTAGCTGTCGACGGAGCGAGCGGCGGCTGGCCGGGGAGGTCGGTCAACTGCCTCTGTGTGCGCTTGTGCATGCAGCAAGAGTGTGGGCGTGATTTTGGCATTTTTGGGAGAATAATTTTGACGTGATTGGAGTTTGTTTGTTCAACTAAAGTCCAAGAGACTTTTTAGTCCAAGAGACTTTTAAACCAAGTGGTAGTTTTAGGGGCTAATAGAGGAAAAAAAAAAACTTTGTTCGTTCAAGAGCCTTTTGTAGGATCAATTTGGTATAGAACAGTGATGGTTCAGTTGGATATGGAGACTCATTTTGTCATGTGCTGAAGACCTGATCCGTTGAGATGATATGATAATCTAAAAGGAAGATGTCAGTGCAAAAGGTCTTTGCAGTAAGAACATTATGAGCATCATATTTGCTTGTGAGAAAATCACATGATAATTAAAACACAATTTGGTATCATAACATTAACAAATCAGTCTTTGCCTCTGTACAGAGATGACCGTCATTGAGAGATGACCGTCATTGTGCATGAGACGTCATTTCCTTGTGCCATTCTCAGCTAAGTGTTTGGTGGCGTTATCTTTAAAACCACCGCATTATATTGAATGAAATAAAACCTTTTTCCGTCCCCGCCAAGAGTACAGCTTCCGTATCGTGTGACGTAACCTCCTAATTCTTGGGCCCACTGCACCTTTGTCTTTGTCCCAAAGACCTCGGCAAATGTCTTTGGTGCACCCAATAACTTAAGAAGCGCATGTCGGGTGTCATCGAAACCCCGATTACACCACTCATACCGAGGATCAACGAAGGAGTAGCTACAACATTACAACATTTGTTACAAAAATATAGATCGAGTCTTGGAAGAATAATAACATAAATTTTAAAAGGTGAATAAGTTACATTTGAGTAAACTCAACTTAATTTGCGGAAGCTAAGTAGAACTAGAAGACAACCAGATCATGTCGTGCCCACCGACATAACCCTGATTAACATCACGAGTCAACACCTGCAACAAGGGTTAACAAACCCCGAGTACATGATGTACTCGCAAGACTTACCCGACAAAAAGAAAAGACTACAAAGATATCTTTGGCTTAAGGGAAGTAGAGCTAGAAAAGGGAAGTTTGCGAAAAAGCTTACTACAAGTGGATCCTTACTTTCAATATTTTTAGCATCAATTTTGTTGAAGCATAATTAAGCTAGATTTGCACTGTTCTATCTCGAAGCGCTTTTAAGCAACACATCTCAACTTATCTCTGCATCTCTTTTTCTTTCATAACCATGAGTAACATTGTTTCTTCAATTACTACGTGAATGGGCAGAAGAACGGGTCTCCATATCCGAGAAGCAACGGCGATTCATGAACCGATTAATACCCACTTGGGGATCCCCTAACCACACGATATATGTAGCACTTAA